>LQRL01107786.1:1542-13549 GCA_001703475.1 Hydroides elegans | reverse complement strand
TTTATCAGAGGATAAAGCACGATACTTGGTCGGATTTCTATTAGAATATAATCTTTAGATAAACATATAAAACTAACAGGTAGTTTTTAGAGATATCAATATAAATTATCATAAAACATTTTAAACGATTTCAATGTTGCTATAGCATATACTGAATATGCTCGTTAAATCCAATTTGAATTTAACACGCGATGTTTATTGACTTCAAAACGAGTTTATGCACATATGGTGTAATCATTGTTGCAGCTTGCACATTGTACGTATTTACACTTGATACAACTTTTTTCTGTTATAATAAACATTATTGTTGTTAGTTATATATCACAATGGACGATAACGTTTAGTTGTGATTTTGATTATTTTAGACAAATAATATTTGTACGTAGAATTCGATAAAGCCCATTATTTAATGATTCTACCCTTAAATGCTTAAAACTTCTTAAATGAAAATGGACATTTTGATTTCAATTTCAATATACAATGTATTTCAATGTGTTTATTAATGCAGGATTTAATGTTTAATTGCAAGAGACGATCTGTTCCGTCAAATATATATTCTAATTGTTTAACCGGTTAGCTAACAAAATGAATATAATCACATGTTTTTCATTTTTGGTTCAAAATCAAAAATTCTTATTAATCGATAAGCATTTGTACATGAATATTTTACTTGTAATCTATAAGCATAAATAGATTGTTTTGCTCATCTTATCATAGATATTATATATCATAAACCTGCTGTATTTACATGTAGTTTTCAAAAATAAAAGGTAGTACTGTAGTTTTCAAAAATAAAAGGTAGTCCAAGTGATGCATTTCATTAACCACTAGCTGGCTAAAAAGCAAAGTTTGGTCTCAATTGCATTAAATAATCTTATTATATTTCAGTGTTGCATACACGATTCAGATTGTTTAACGTTTTCAAGCTGGTTCGTTGGGTGCCCCTGTACCGGTTGTACAATATAAGGTAATCAGAAATCTGCTTATTCTAAGCAAGCATAACAAGATGCGTGTAAAATGCATCCATTGAATACGTAAGAGTGAAACAACTGTGATGTACGTGAAATTAAAAACATATGAGGAAAGGTAGACAATTATGTAAAATAACACATCTAGGAATTTTGAGCCCCAATTAAAGCCCTTAATCAAAAACGTAAATGCGTTTATGTTGCTATATCGTTTTGACACCGTATTGTGAAATAATCGTATGATATTAAGTTCAATTGTGAAATATTATATGATCACTAATCGTTCGATGACCGCTAGATGTTCAAGCTTAATAGCAGTACAATAAAGCTTACTTTAATGAATTCCAATAACGAAAGCATCATAAAAATACGGGGTTATTTGAAGGTGGCATTTTTAGTTTCCACGTAAAGACGTCTTTCTTGTATTTCAAACGTTTTCGCATAGACCTCTATCCATATAACTGTCAAACAAATGATAAATAGCCAAAAAAACTAAATCCATGAATTTTGTTAAAACTCTAGTCTTTTTGGCTGATGCCCTTTTTTTATCTATCTCAGGGGATGTTTAATTTAGATTTTTTTCTTTTTTTTCCCGGTCATTCCCCATCATTTCATCATAAATCTATGTATGATTATATGTTATGGTGAGTTTGTTTATGTTGTAGAAGTCTATATTACTTTTATTATTCCAATATAATTTGCAAAATATAGAAGGTCAACAACAATGTCATGCAAGAACACCAACTTATGAACTGTTGGTTTCACAAAAAGGTTAAAAGGTCTATGCCGATCTCGTTGTGACCGAAAACAACTCATTTTGAATTTATTTATGTATATAATGAAAACTTTATCTGATGAATGTTTAGAATCATAAAACATATGATAATTAATATAATTTGGCTTCGACTTTTATGTCACTGGTGCATAAGTCATCCTTTTTCGTGAGAGCGTAAGTTGCTTTTATTATGCAGTAAAGTGAATGGTCAAAACATATGTCGTTTTTGCCCTTCTTAAAATAATGATCAAAACTGGTTAAAAAACCTAACAAATTCAGTTTTAATTTATTTAAATGTATATACCATATGGTTTCTCATATTTATTTGACATGCTTATTCCTATTATGGTGCAAAAGTAAAGAACTTAATATCATTTGCAGTCCAGCATGGTACAAACACATCCGTGTAGCCATTCCCGTTTGAATCGAAAGGTAAAGGTACGGCTACAATCTGTTCAGGTCCCTGGTCTAGGAATTGGATCAGTTCATAATCCCAGTTGTCAGCTTCTTGGCTTTTCGGAATCAAGTAATAGGAACGCCCATCGTCGTCCCCGGATAGCATGATCCACGTTTTACCTGTGGTTCTGGAAAATATAGTTTTTCATGCAACAAATGGTAATAAGATTGACTGAATCATTCAAACGTTCATCATATTGTGTCATATGTGCATAATCCATAAGCTTGACACAGTAGAAAGTTCTTTGACCATCAAATATTGGTAAAGAAAGGGCTCGAATAATTAACACTCTCTGCTTTTTGAGAGTAGACTCTAAAAAAATTAAGAAGAAACCATTGGAATTTTACTTTTGTTTTGTAATAAGCTCATCTAGTCTATGAAATAAACCATGTCATATTTATTGTTTATGTGTTCAAACCCTCATCTAAGCGTACCCAGCATCCGGATAGAATGGGTAAGTTGATCCCGGTGAGCCAGGATTGTCGGCGCCGCTTCTTGGAATGAAACCTTCCGCTATCGTGTGCAAGGAATAGTTGTCAGTTCTGGAAGGAAAATGGAAAAAAAAACTAAACACAATGGTACATATTTATTTTTTCTTTATCAAATAGCAACGGAATACTTAAAATCATTGGGGTAATTTTCTATATACAAATATTCATGTGAAATAGCTCATTCATCAAACATGTCCTCATATCACATATAAGAGATAAACCATATCATGGGTCCCAAACATGTCAATAACTGTGACAGATAACTGTGGGTGGATTTGACCTTGCTCAATTGATATAGATATCGTAATTTGGCCTCCTACTTTTGCAGTTTGTATTTCTGTAATTTGGCCTCCTACTATAGTAGTTTGTAGTTCTGGATTATCCAAATCCGTATATGGCTTTACCTAAAGTCATCGGGAATTTCATAAACGACCAGTTCGCCATAAACACCACTGTTGATGGTCATCAGAATATCCGTTCTGTTGTCCAAGTTCAAGTCGAGCACTTCCAAATCGAAGAAGTGGCCACACATGTCGACACCAGCTTCACATACGAGGTCATCGGTAAGCTCATCAATGAGTCGACTTTGAACCTGAAAGCGAGGAGATAATGTAAAAGAGTTTAATTTCTTAGTGTAAAGTCATTGGTAAAAATGTGTTTATGAGTTGAATAAGAATTAAGACCACGAGGAGATGATATGAAACAAAAATCATTATTTGAATTTGGCAATTGGAAAACATATATTATGGGAATCAAATGAGAATTTAGAAAACGATTTATACGCGGGAGTTACAAATATGATAAACGAGATACTACAATATTATGTTATAAAGACAAAAACATGTTTCCAATTAAATACTCTCAAGTTAAAAATATTCTATTATGTTACTGCGGTTTTTCGATATTCAACTCACGGCATCTGAGTCATTCCACAATCCAGATGGATCCTCAGTCCAATACACATTGAAGGCATTCTGAAAGTATCCAGTCGTATAGATGACATCATAAGCGCGTTCCTGGACATTCAAAGTGGTCAGGCGCAAAGCGGTGTCGCATTCGTTTTCGCTTATGATCATTCCCACTTCCCAGGGCGCTGTGGTCATGGGACTGTCACCGCCAGGGTTCTTGTACCACAAAAACTGTGACCAAGCATTTGCTGTAAAAAAAATAAATAAGATACAGTCGCATGCGTTTCTAGCCTGACATGGAAAACGCTAAGCAGTAAACGATAACCACATAAACGCTAAACGTTTAGTGCAAACCGCTCAACGTGAAACGCTTAACGTTAAACGCTAGAGACCCACGCGTGTGCACGAGTGGTATAAAGACATTATAAGTGTTTATCACAACCATTAGAATTCCTATAGGTTACCGGGGCACCAAACAAAATGTCTTCCATTCGTTTTACCTTAAATTTAGTCTCGTCTAAATAACAGTTTATTTTAATGAAACTCTTCCATCTTGCATACTAAAATACACTTTATATGGACTATGTTGATCGTACATTGAAAATTCACTTGAAATAGGGTGGGGTGAAATAGATAGCGGGTCTATAAGGTCGAATGATGAAAAGGAAACAGGGAAGGGTGGACAGATAATCAGAGGGGATTGACATGGGAACGAGAGGGACGGAGATGGTAGAGGAAAGTGGGGGAACTGATCAAAGCAATAAAGGAGGCGACTCTGAAGAGAACGGCCATCGGACATCATATGTGTCGGATAGCCACAATGTGAGTCGCCTCCAGAATGTGCCCACATCAACCACTGTGTATGTATGTAGCACAGTGGTTTGAGGCGCATTGGATACCAAATTGAAAATCAATTGAATAAAGTTAGTTGATATACTATCTTGAGCACTTAGCTCAATGGTGTATAATGTTGCATCTTAATTTCGTCCAAAATTCGTTTTTCATATACAATTTCCAACACCATTATGTTGATGTATTTAGATATATATGTATAAATGTTTTAGTGGGTGGTTGGGTGGGTTTCGGTAAATAAATATGTAAAAGTAACGCTCCCCGAACAATACAATTGAATCACATAAGATTCATCTTCAATTCATCTTGAACTTCCATTTAAAAACAACAGCTGTTGTACCTATATATTTGATAATAATTGTAATTTAGGTATGCTATTAGAAAATATGATGTAAAATTTGCAAACCAATTAACGTTGGTTTTCATATAATAACATCCGATTCTCCCATCGATTGAATAAAGGAATCGAGCCAAGAACTTAATTCATTGCTATCACGTACGATAGTGAAAATATCCAAACATAGTTTTTTGAAATGTCACTATTGGCATTAATGTCAAATTGAAAGATAATCAGTCGCGCGCGTTTCTACCCCGACATGAAAGACGCTAAACGCTAAACATGGCCGCTTAAACAATAAATGATAAACATTAAACGGTTACCTCAGACACGCTAAACAAAAAAAAACGCTAAACGTTAAATTCTAAGCAATATATGGCTACATGTTTGAGTGATGTATAGGGAACATCATTATGAAAGTTAATCACATCTACAAGTATTAGAAAGCCTAGGTTACCGGGGAACCAACCAAAATTCACAAGCACAAGTGTTCAAGTGAGTTTTATTTTATATAAATTAAGTCTCATTTATTCAAAATAAAAACACTTTTGAACATATCCCCGCCCTAACCACCTCACAAAAACGTATCGCATCTTTTATAGGACATGCTAAATTTCCGAATGATTGAATTCTTATGTGATCAGCATTTCGCATGTCTTTCCTCAAAACTCGATGCTTTAAGACCCACTTTTAGTACTAAAATAATAAACTCTAACTTACGCGGAAACGTGCGGACCCTCGTACGACAGGTGAATAGATCTTCTAAACCATCACCATCGGCATCATACCAAAGAGCTTGCTGGTAGTACCATTCTTCCTCGTCGCCCTCTTTAATAGAGTAATGTAATCAAAGATATATAAATGCTTACGAATATCTATCGACACTTCATAGTGCATATCATATTGATGTTATTATAAATAGCATAAATCTATCAGATTTAGATTGATACATCTTTTACAATAATACAAAATGCGTATAACAAGTTTTTTGCACTATGCCTATAATAGATATATACCATTACATATTCATTTACAGATGCCAATGTACCATTAACACATAATTGAAAACCATAACATTTTTTCAAAATATAATAAAACAATATAATCCTATCTCAAGTAAACGTATTTTAAAATATATCCATTCTTCCCACCTATTGCTCCCGTTGTAATGTCGGTATGAATGATGTTGCTCTGGTTTCTCAGATCGGTTAAATATATAGCCCCATCACGTTTACCTGGGAGAAGGAATCCGTCTGTAATATGGGCGGCATCACGAAACCCGAAGATATCCTCTGTAACAATGGAAAAACAAAAAAAAATAGGACTACTATTTTATATATAACTGAAAACGAAAATTATCTCGATTCAACAACGTATTTCATATGTGTATTGTATAGCTTTGATCACGCATCCGCATTATATATATTTTTTTAATATCAAAATTTACCTGGAATTTGTCCTGGTTTTCTTGGCCAATCAAAATCATCTCCCACGTTGAACACCTCACATGATGTCGGATCATCTAAACACTTTCCAGGATACTCAATCATAAAAATGTCCTCGCGTTGCTCAGTGGTTGCGCTAAAAGTAGTTTGCAAAATACTGTATCTTTCGGTAGGATCATCAGTAGGACCATTATCGTATTGTATGGAAAATCCTGGATAGTTCATTGGCAGAGCACCCAAATAACGAAGTTTCTGTGGTTGGCATAACTTTAAAAGGCCAACCATAAATATGGCATGCTTCATTAAATTATTTAGCGACATCCTTCCTTTACTTGACTCATTAATATAGTATATTTATGTGATGTGCATTAAGAGCATGCACTACCTATGGTCGGAGTAGTATATTAATGAAAATCCATTATTGGGCATAATGTGGCGTATATGTGACAAAAGGAGGATTCTGATAACGCATTATCTTATATCAATATAATAATTATCTATCTGCAAGAGCATGTTACGTAACGTCTACTCAGTATGAACAAGGACGGCAGGTGTTAATATTCCCGCTACGGGCGGTCAAACGTTTCAATGCAATATATAAGGCCATTCCTCATTCCTGCTTGCCAAGTAGAAAGCAAACGTAGAAAACATGTATCCGATTGATTCTCATATGGCTATAGAATCCACCAGCAGAGAAGACGCGTAGACCTACATATGATCAACGGTTATCGTTAACACCGGTTACGAACGGAGCATACTTCATTGTATAGTTCTAGGTGCATACAATTATTAATGCAAAAGTTTAATAGGCGGGAATTAAGACCTCTCTTATGTTAATTGGGTTTTAAGTCGATGTATGCCGATTGTCGATAAATTGTTATTTCCCACTCGGCAAAGACACGTCCTTATCATGTCCCCTCGACGTCTTTACATGACGTCCTATTTCATTCCGCTACTGGGCCTGTATGAAAGTTTGCCAGACGTAATTGTTTAGACGTCGCATCGCCGTCCATATCGAACATACAAAGGACGTGCGTAAAAAACGTCCGCAAAGACTATAAATTCGACGTCCTATACTGGTCCATGAAGGGACGTTTAAGGGACGGTATTTTATCGGACGTTATATGTATTTCACGGACATTTTTATCTAAATATCAAAATCATTTTATACATAAATATTATATATATACTTTTTTGAGGAATATGATAGATATTCAACTGGACAATCATATTCCATTTTGAAATCAAAACATATCCATGGTCAAATATCAAAATTTTCAATTTTCGGAGGGGTATTCGCAATTAATGTTCTAAATCAATAAGTGCCTTCCGTAAGTTCGTCTTTTAATGAAGTCCTAAGAACGTCAGATTACGTCCCGACCAACATATATCATCCTTTCCACGTCATATTGGTACGTCAAGGGGACGTCAAATATCCAACGTCATTAGAACGCCACTAAAACACGTCCTTTCAACGTTTGATTTTTGACGTACTCCGGACGTGTAAATATGTCACGTCATGAAAAATTCGTCCCATTGACGTCATTTTATGACATAGCTGGGACGTCTCGTTTTTAACATCTTAGCGACGTTCTAATTGCGTCGCGGACGTCGGGACCTAAAACTACGTGATAAGGACGTCCTGAGGATGTTGTTTGCCGAGTGGGTTTGAACGTTTGCACATCTAATTTGTTCTAATGTTCAATGTTCGCCAAAGAAGCAGTAGTAATCGACAATTGTAGCCATCATTCTAACCTATTTATTGCGTCATTAACCTTATACAAAATAATGGCATGATCCAAATAACGAACAGTCAATACATATGCTTGACTACCTTTAGTATTGTACAGTTGAACCATAGAACGCTGAGGTGCTCCATATTCTGCAGAAATATCACACAATGAAATGACTGGGAATGTGTGTGTTCTTAATTTGTATTTCAAATATGAAATATATATGAAGCGGTGTAATTTATCTATTTTTTTTTATTTTTCATTGTATTATCAAGATTTAGTATCTCAAGCAAGTATCCTTCCCCTTTTATATATTTGAGCTCATGGGAAAGGGGATTCATTTCACTCAACAACATAAATGTCGCTTTTGTCTTGCAAATATGAAATATATATGAAGCATTTTAATTTATTTCGACTTATTCAAAATTTTGATTATTGGAATATATTCTGAATAATTAGGGTCTGTATATGTTTCTTGCACGGATCTATCCACTTCGACCACTGAATGCAAAAAATATATAGATCATGGATATCATCATTGAAATCTCTTCACCTAACGGTAACTTCTGGTTTTTAAATGTTGTCAAAAGAAAGACAAAACAAATTTCCCATTGATAATTTAATCACAAGGAAATATAATATTTGTATAAAAGATATTATCCGTCTAGATAACGTAATAGATTACGATTGATTAATCTTGTAATATTATGAAATACGATGACATGCATTCTCATTATGTTTAACTTATAATATACAGTTTGTACATCAACAAATGAAATACATTACTCTCAAAGTCGCAAACTATTTTTGGATAAAACATGTAGGATATCCTCCTTACCTATGGCACCCGTGGTTATGTCGGTATGTATGATGTTGCTTTGGTTTCTCAAATCGGTCAAATAGATGGCCCCATCACGTTTTCCCGGGAGAAGGAATCCCTCGGTGATATGGGCGGCATCACGAAAGCCGAAGATATCCTCTGTAACAATAGAATATCAACACATTTTTATATCAATCAAGGAAAGTTAATTGAAAGATGTCTATCGGCACATGAAATTTAACTGCGTATTTCAGAGTTTTAATAAATGTATCAATCATTAAAACTTGGGGCAATACATCCAACAATATATTTCAAATCAAATATCAAAATTTACCTGGGATTTGTCCTGGTTTTCTTGGCCAATCAAAATCATCTCCTACGTTGAACACCTCACATGATGTCGGATCATCTAAACACGTTCCAGGATACTAAATCATAAACATGTCCTCACGTTGCTCAGTGGTTGCGCTAAAAGTAGTTTGCAAAATACTGTATCTTTCGGTAGGATCATCAGTAGGACCATTATCGTATTGTATTGAAAATCCTGGATAGTTCATTTGCAGAGCACCCAAATAACGAAGCTCTTGTAATTGACATAATTTAAAGAGGCCAACCATAAATATGGCATATTTCAACAAATTATTTAGCGACATCCTTCCTTTATTAGACTTATTAATATATTATATTTATGTGATGTGCATTAAGAACACACACTACCTATGGCCGGAGTAGTATATTATGGGTCATAATGTGGCGTATATGTGACAAGAGGATTCTGATAACGCATTATCTTATATCAATGCAATAATTATCTATCTGCAAGAGCATGTTACGTAACGTCTAACGTATGAGCAAGGACGGCAGGTGTTAATATTCCCGCTACTGACGGTCACTCGTTTCAATGCAAAATATAAGGTCATCCCCCATTCCTGTATGCCAAGTAGAAAGCAAACTTAGAAAACATGTATCCGGTTGGTTCTTATATGGCTATAGAATCCACCAGCAGATAAAATGAGTAGACCTACATATAATCAACGGTTATCGTTGACACCAATTACAAACAGAGCATTCTTCCTTGTATAGCTCTAGGTGCATATAACTATCAATGTAACACATTTAACTGGCAGCAATTAAGACCTGAATTCAAGACCTCAAACATACTCAATGGTAAAAAGTTTATGTATGCCGATTTTTGATTAAGTGTACTTTTGAACGTTTTCACATCTCATTTGTTCTAATGTTCAATGTTCGCCAAAGAAGCAGCAGCAATCGACACTTGTTGCCATTATTCCAACATATTTGTCGCGTCATAAACCTTACACGCAATAATAGCATAATCAAAATAGCGAAGAGTCAATACATATGTTTGATAACCCTTAGTATTCAGCAGTTGAACCGTAGAACGTGCTCCATATTCTGCAGATATATCACACAATGAAATTACTGGGAATGTGCATGTTCTTATATGTAGATTTATAAGAGGTTTTCACGTTCATACATCTCATATGTTCTAATGTTCAATGGCTCAACGTTTATGTCAATGCAAATTGTACCGTGTGACAATTATCGACACGTTGAGGTTTTGAATATCCGGTAATATCTTACTTGAATTCACATTGGGGACTGGTTGTTCTTGATGCATGATAATTCTTAAAAGGTGAATGATATCGCCGCAATAATTTACTCTTAACTGAATTCATATTTCATAAGCTTACTTTTATATAAGGGGAAGGATGAAAGACTATATTTAATCTTCCATCCTTCCCCTTTTACATATCTGACCTTGTTTCGCGGCAGAAAGCTTCCCACCTTTTTTTTGGCCTTCAAGTTCACTGCCTTTGTTTTTTTCATGGTGGCGCACCTCTAGATGTATTATTTCTCTTTCTGACGGCTGTAAGTTCCTCTCCACTGTGCTCGGGTGATACAACCTAAGCACTCTCTACATTAGATGATGGGGCCAATAAAGTACATATACTTCAGTGTTGACTCTGCCTCTTCAAACGCGTGTCGTGCCTTCCACTTAAGTCTCGGTCTAGCTTACCTCCGTGTACTTTGTCGTTCTTTATATGTCGGAGGATCAGTTATTGATGAACTTCCGCAAATTAACGAAACAAAAACCAGCGGAGCTCATCATCAATTTCAACAGATCACTTCGAGATATCCCACATATATTCATAAATGATAAGACGATAGAAAAAGTAACATTTACCAAGCTCCTGGGCTTTCACCTATGGAAAAGTCTTACCCAGCAATGCCATATGAATTAGTTTGCCTCAAAGGATTACCGCAATTTTATTCCATAATCCTCCTGAAAAGAAGTGGTATCTCATATAAATATGATTACCTGTTATACAAATATTGTAAGCAGTGTAATGAGAGAACACTTCCTGAATCTTCTTGCTAAATACATGCAGCACAAAAGCCGCAAAATAAAAAACTATTATCACCGGAAATCACGAATAGACACAACACAAGAAACTGATATAGATATAAACTTCCACATTGTTAAACATTGCGTTTAAAAAATAATTTTATTCTGTCCTGTTTTTTTTTTGTAATATCAATGAACTCGAGTACGACTCTTAAGACGTGGTTTTTGTATATGAATGAATGCTTAAAAATGATGCAAAATTTATAGTATATGTGTTGCATATCTGCTATTGTGATACAACATGATTCCGTTAATGTTGCAAATGAACTTAAACTTATATTATCTTATCTTATATTGTTCCACTATGGATGTCATTGGTAGATGCAGAACGCATCTTTTCTGAATTTTGATATGCCTTTAAGGCTTTTTGGTAGCGCCACCTATATTTGGATGAAAATACTTACTCTCATCTTCACCTTCTCTATTGCATTCAATGACACGCAATAGATCAAAATTTGCCACGTGAGTCGTGGGAGTATCACATGATGATAGAACCATGCTTTATTCGTTCCTACGAGTCATGTCTGGTATGTTCTGAACCATGTGTCTTTTTCATTGTAAACAACATTCCGAGACACTTGATTTGTTTCTCTTCAACTGTGTGAACCGGGTATTTGTCTATAAGGGAGTTCGATAATATATATTCGCGGATGTCTTCATAATAAAAGGGGGTGAACCGTTGGTATAACATATAGGAAAAAAACCTCCGAAAATTGGAAATTTATTATTTTTGGAAATATTACAGACAGTTGACACTTATTAACCACACAATTAAATGAAAATTAGTATT
>LQRL01107778.1:20061-30910 GCA_001703475.1 Hydroides elegans | reverse complement strand
ATGATCTAACTAGATCATATAGCAAGTATAATGGTCATATCGTTAATACTTCATTTGAGAATATAATTAGTAACCGGCAAGCGGTTACCCCAAATGTGATGTTTTCTTTTAACTTGAATATTGGTTGTTGCTATACTTTGCCCTTTTGTTGTCTAGACATTTCTTCGTCGATCTTGGTACACCAACTCTATTTTCATGCGAAGTGCCTCTTTATTATATGCGCCAAGTCATGATAAAGCATTGGCGGTGACATTTGTATCCATCTCAGCTATCTCTCCTTGGTATTGCTGCGCCGCTTTTGCCGTTGCTGATTAAACGGATGGAGTCATTTGTCAAGCCGTTTGGTGGTGGTGTTCTCAAGGTTTGGGTCCGTTCAAGGGTTTTTGGGCCAAGATTTGTCCATTGGAATTCAAGTACGGGTCACATTCATATTGGTTTATAGGTTTGTGCAGTTTATGGCCAACGTGTTCATTTCCATTTGAAAAAAAAAAACATCGATCAATTATTCACAGTTTAAATGTATATGATGTAAATATGATTGCATAATTTATAACCTTGATCTAATGTGACCGCCTTAAAAATAATCAGGCAGTTAAGTATCTTGCACGAAATATTTAAATTAAACCTTTGATAAACCATGAATTCGCTAATTAAATTTGTAAAGGAACGAATAAGTGTCTTAGTGCTGCTTAATTACACACTTCGAAGTGCCACATGATACCTTGATTAGTAACCGAATAACAGAATGATACATCACGAGAAATTCGTTAACTTGTTTTTTAAAGCTCAGATTCTGTTTTAGATTTGTTCGTGTTTTAAATTATATAATTGATGTTATAACGAAATATTTTGCTTTCCTGCAACGACATCTATATATACTCAAATTGTTGGTAAAAACCCATCTCAAAACGTTCCGAGACATTAAGTGGAGACTCGGTGCTTTCGGTTCCGCTAGACGGGTTGACAGACGGACGTGATCGACAGTTCAATTACCCGAGTTATCTGCCAACAAACTCGACTGCATCGGTCATGTTGTTGCCGTTCGATTTCCCTCGCGGCACATCCCCCTTGGAATTTCAATATCAGTCGCTTTCCCATAACATTGTCTGATATTAAAGGTTTGCCCTAGAAACTTTTCTTTTGAGTGGATGCGATGTCGCATTGCAGACCATGCGTCAATAGAAGTCCCTCTTTACTGTGACGCCATTATGTTTTTATGGAGAACTACAGGATCTAATCTAGAAACGATTTCAAAGGAGGAATGAATTTTATTTAATGTATTTGTTTTTTTTTTATAGAATCACAAAGTCATATTTTTGTCTTGGTCGGTCTTTTCTCATTGTTTTCTATGCGTCCCTTATTGAGCTCAGGAAGTCATCACGACAATGTCAGTAAATGCAAAACAGTCCTCTTGTTTCCGTAGGAGCCCATCATTTGACAAAAGCTAGCGCTTTATTTTATCAGCGAGCTAGCGTAATAAACAGCGACTGTGTTTTCGTCAAGGGTGCTTTTAAAAAGATATCTTCAGGTTTCGCCCTGTGTCGTGTGATGGTGAAGTGAGATATATAATCAATCTGAATGAGGCCTGGGCTTCCCCTCAGGTGTCTTTCAGGCGTAATTCAGCGGAGGAAAATGTCATTGTCGCTTCTTGTGAACAGTGAAGCTAGATCGTCGCGTTTTCAAAAATAAAAAGATATACTTGAGATGTTTTTCAATTACTCTCTGTCTGTGCCTAGCAGCATAATGTGATACGTTTTATTATATGTTTATTTTTTGTGACACCATTCCGATATCTCGTTATTGTGTTTCGTGCTTTTATGTTTTATATCGTCTCGAGGTTATTTTAATCTTAATGAATCGTTTTCATGTACCGTAATTACCGGTGTATTACCCGCACCGGTGTATAACCCGCACCCTCCAAAATTGGAGGAATATGTTTTTAAATTCGGTGTATAACCCGCACCGGTGTATAACCCGCACCCATCAGATTTTGAAAAAAGGTTGATTTACAGTAAAATAAAATATCTATGCAATGCATTGAAATACCCAAACTATCAATGATAAAAATAAATGCCTAAACAGCTCAGGTATTTTTTCTTATAATTGATAGTTTAGAACTATCAATTATAAAAAAAATGATTACACTTTTCCCCTCTTAACTCCCCATCTTTTCACAACTCATAAATCACTCCTATCTTATGTATGTCATAACCCCCAAATAGTCTTCTCAGTAAATGCATCTGACAAGATAAGGCTATACAAAGCAAATACCCATCTCAGTCACTAAGTATTTTATCAATGCTACTAACTATTCAGTGTCGCTCGCTAATCTCTCCGCATCACTGACCATCTGAACAAAACCCCTCTATGATAAGGTTATGTATATTCTGGTATTCAAGCTAAGCCGTCATGCAACGGTTTTATAGTCAAAACCATGCTTTTGTGATATGTCCAATTTTTGATAATCACAAAATGACCAGTTTATGTTTTCGAATTCGGTGTATTACCCGCACCGGTGTATAACCCGCACCCAGGTGTTTCGTTTGTAAAATCGGTGTATAACCCGCGGGTTATACACCGGTAATTACGGTATATGTATGAATATATAGTAAACAGAAATAGCTTTCAAAATTATAATCTCATTGAATGTCATAATAATTTGCTATATATTTATGTTTGCCAGGTCCAGTTCCCATGATGCAACAGTCTCCACAACAGCCATCCAAGCAACACTGACCAATGCGATGAGAGCACCTGTTCTGATGACGTCACAGATCATTAATCACGTGATAAAACTAAACACTATCATGGCTCACAATAAAAAAACATGGAAATTATAAAAAGAAAAATAGTATCAACCAAAAAGAGTCGCTTATTCATCACAGTTGTAGTCTAGAGGCGTAATTGAAAAACAAAAATAGAATAAGCTGCCTGCTCATGAATAATTGCGAAGTGATTTGGACCAGTTTAGAATGGTTCAAAGCCATGTCTTTTTTGGTATCTGGACCTTCTATCTTCAATTTATCTTTTTACAAATGACTTCATTTTTTTTAAATAATAGACAAAAGAATTTAATGACAATGAATTGTTATTTAATCAAGGCAGGTTTGAAATAAGACCCACTGAATTTTGATGCGTATTAGATTGGTAATATGAAAAACGAACCGTTTTATAAGAGGTGTTTTTGTATGAATCGACACAGGAAATCTTTAAATTATATTAATTATTTTTTTACGTCGGAATGTTAATTATCACTTTTATTGTATCTATTGAATCATGATGTTACTTGATAAGATGTAAAATTAGAACTTGAATAACCCGAATGGCTCGTCAAGGGAGGTTTTTTTTCGTTGGCGTTTTAATAAGCAGGTGAAAAAAAGTGACACATGAGCTTGAAAAAGGCTTTGAATTATTGACATGAAATAGTTGTGTCGTGAGTGCTAGACCCTACATACATCAAGTGATTTATCTGATATGAGTGCTTGTTTTTGCAAAACAACTTTTTGCTTGTAATTAAAGATAACTTTGTTCAATGAAATGTGAATAGATCTCCATTCATGAAATAAAAAGGTAAATTAATGAAAATAAATATAATGGTACTTGTTTTTTATGGTTTTGATTTCTAGTAATGAAGAAAAAAAAACGAAATAACAACGCAGCGTGTTATAATATATGAATAGAAAATTTGATGAAGTCTTCCATCGTTTGGGCCGAATATGAATGGTAAATTTCCAAAGAAACATGTCAACGTTCGTAATTTTAAAACTGCTGTGTCGTAGAAAAAAAATATAAAAAAATGCCTCGAAAAGTGCCTAAGTGGGTTAGTCGAGAAATTTGTACCAGGTCGAAATCAGCATTTAGAAGAACACTTAAAATTATGCCTAGAGGAAAATAAAAACTGTGAAGACACTTTTTGTGTTGCTGTGTTGTGTTATTCAAAACATTGGCGTGATATACATGATTATGTTAATGGAGATGTCTCAGAATTTGAAAAAGAAACGCTTGTGATATTATATTATGTTGTTGTTTTGTTTTCTAATATCGTTGATAGTGCTTTCATTTTCGTAGGATTATGATATGTAGTATATGTACAGTTATCTATAAAAAAATCACAATTAATATTTTTAGACACATTTAATATGCATTCGGGGTTGACCGTATTATAAATTTGGTATACCTTGTTTCTGGGCTACCTTTGTGTAATTATTCGCATTCCCAGAGACATTCAAATGAAAACTCATATGGCTTAATTCTCAAATAATTACATATATAACCCCCATTTTCGAGGCCATAAACTTTGTATAAACAATAGTCCATTGGTTTTTGCATAATATATTAAAGTGATTGTATTATAAATTATGCACATATATAAACAGGCCGCTGTTGTCATGTGAAGTGTAGTTGTAAAGTAGGTGATATGATAACCCCATGGCCAGTGATATCCCTGTGTTGTTACGTGTAGATACGAAATAAGCGAATATAGATAAAGATCCGAGTGTATTAGTAAATCGATATAAATAGCTACTTTGGTGATATTTATCTATGAAATGGGTGACTATATATAAAAGTTGTAATGACTCAATATGTTTTTGATATAGGTCGTGGCTTTTTCTCGTTTGTCATTTCTACTTGTATGTGCATGAACATGTATTTGTTTTTAAGAAATGGGGGAGAATAACATTTGAAATACGTTTTTTCGGGATATAACCGTAAATTTATATAGCTGATCTTACATTTCAACCCAAAAGTAAATATCAATTCATTTATTTTATAATTGTTTTTACTGACGGACACAAAACCGCCTAGATATTCAATTTATGCCATCCGAATAAGAATTTTTCGTAAGTAAACGTATCCGTCAGCTATCCAATAAGAGATTCTGGATATAAATTTCATTCGGTCGGAATCGACCATACCTGTTTCATAGTGCCCAAATTGCGATTCCAATGGCGGTCTGGAATGTGAACTAATTACTGGAAACAGCCATCTCCTAGCTCTCAAATATTATATGTGTGTTATGTTGTGCAGGGGCAAATGTGTTTTGGTTTCGCCACCCGGTGTCGTATGTTTAGAACCCTGCTTATGCTACGAGTAGACACGGTTTTTTGGTACATTTGTATGTCTAGGCGCACAAAGTATGTGCAGTATGTTCGCACTTGGAGTAATAAACAGCATTTTGTTGCAAATAAAATACATCTTTGTTTTATTCAATGTTTTTTTTTAAGATTTTGATATTGATACATTTTTCTCTATACCAACTACAAATCAAGTAAAAATGTTTTAACAATACATATCTTCACAATACAAAACAACTTAATTTGAGACATTTGATCTTTTTCGCACTTGCTACTTTTTGATCTGGAAACCTTTTAAATTCTCTGAAAACATTTGAATCGTAATCGATGGCTTAATTGTACTATTTATTATCCATTCATAAAACAAGTTTATCTACTGTTCATGTTTTGAAAAGGGTTAGTCTTTATTCGAGGCCATAGAAAGATTCCTGATTTTACTAGACATAAAATACCATTCATACTTCTTATAAGACCTAACATTTTAGATATTTTCCAATATTATCGATGTTTTTATTATCAACCTTTAAATTCTTGCTAAAAATCTGCTGCTCTTATGTGTACCTTCAATACGTCATTTGGAAAAATAGACTGGACAAAAAAACGAGCGAAAGCGTTCTCAAACGAATTTTGTGTTCAAAAAGATTAGTTGTCTAAGTATTTGGTTTTGCATAAAGGCCCCGGAGAAATTTGAGCCGAGCTAACAGCGTGTATTTATACAGCTCGAGTGATGTATTATAGATCTGGCCCTTTGTGCGCAGAGTAGTCATTTCACGTCTCGATCTAATACCATCTCCCCATTGTGAAGCACGTAGTTATGTTATCAGAGAGATATACAACTTTGTAGTCCCAATATCATAGATATGTTCTCGCTAGTTTCGTATATATGACCATTTGTGGACTTATATTACGAGCGTATGGGTGGTAAATTGATAGAAATCTATTATGGGCCTTATACCATAAAGTATTTACGTTTTACACGGTAACCTGAATTAATTATGATAAAATATAGAGATAATATTTCCTGGCTATTATTAGTCACAAGTTTTTTGAAGACAGTATTGAATCAATATTTTTATTCCAATATCTACCATTCGTCTGATAAAAACACTAGCCCCTTTGAGTTTGGCCTCCGCTTTTCTAGTTTGCTGTACCTCGATCCCAAAGGGATGTCTCATACATTGCCATATCCTTGAGCGGACTATCAATTTCTATATCTCATCCAAGCGAAAACTATGTTATTTTTACAGCAGACAGCCAAGGCACTGACTAAATCACATATGGTCATTGAACCAGACGGCTTCTCCGACCAACAAAGTTAAGATTTTATTCAGACTTTAACAAAAATTACTGCCATATTTTGCCACCATAGGGCAAATGTTTTTTTTTTTATAAGTAAGAATATATTGATTCAGATAACATATAAAATAGTTCGATAATAGTATCGTGAACAATAAAAAAACAATACCCAGCCAGTATATTCCTCATGATTCGCTTTGTTACTCCCTTTATACATAGCTATACCTTTATCACAGAATTAGGATGGACATAAAAAGATAAATCGATCATTCTGTTTTGCTTGCTGTTAAATAAGACCCTTCACTATAAAACCATCCAGTTACACGTCACCTCTAACTCTCTTCTTCTTCTTCAGTTTCTTGTGCAGTCCTCGTTACGAGTATCGCGCACTATATGTAGATGAGTGTAAAGATGCACTGCGCATACAATGCATGAAAGTATCAGGTTATTGACATATTTAAGGCAAATCGAGGCAAAAAGGTTTCCAACCATAAAGTCCTTTGTTAAGAGCGTGTGCCAAAATCTTCCAGCAAACGTTCCAGCCATAAAGTTTCTAGTAATATATCTGTCATTTTTATGCGAGATAAGATCCCTCACAGGGTCTTACCATACTTCGATTGTAGTTACGAAAATTGTTGGATATCAGTCTTCTTGAAAACTTAATCCCTCTCCTTGTCCGGTTTGACGAATCAAGTTATAACATGATTACGGTGTAAGCTGCTGACTACCGAGAGAAACTGACAGTCCAGTAGCCGACCCAATCCCGATCGAGAAATACAAGTTAGCAGAAGGCGATGATACTAGGCGACACGCCAGTGGTATCAGACCTCAGGGCAAGCGTACAGCATAGGAAAACAATTCTAGGTAACGTAGATTTGTCGAAATTCCGATTATCGTCACTTAACTTATACTTGCACAGCTTTGCTGAGAATGTTATTGATGCGTCATGGACGAATTCATGGACGACAGCTGATTCCTTAAATGTAAGATCCCGAGCATGAACATGCAGAAACAATGAGCATTTTATTTATAGACAGTCTTCATGATTTCAGGACGCCAACTCAGAATTCTGAGGTACATCCTTGAATTGCTTGAATATATTATCGTTATGTAGCGCTATCCACCCTTGCACTCACAGATTGTCAACGATAACCGAAAGAGCAAATTATTTGGTTGTTTAACCCGATTGCTTATCCAAGCTTTAGTTTGTATATCAAATTATTCATCCGTCCACGAATCAGCAAACCTCGCAACTGAATCGATGACAAAAATGGCCAAAGACGCCTTTTAAGGACAAACATATTTCCTGTGAAGAGTAACTTTGACATGGCGTTTCTGTTTATATAATTTTAATGTCTTTTCAGGTACTGACATTAGTAAGATTGTTGTTTTAATCTGCTTAACATAGACCCAATGATAGACGTTTTATGTCGCTCTCACATATAGCCTTGGTGTACAATCGTCCTAAAGATATATCCACGAATGAAAATCATAATCAGGTCAATCATTGAATTCATTATTTCATCTTGGCATTCGATTTAACGATGTAAACATAACTTTCCTGCCCACATAAGTCAATCTAATAAAAGTTTGCATTGCATAGTTTAATAATTGACAAAGTAGCATAGTTCTCCTACTATTTATCAATGGAGTATGGTATAACCCGAGGAACTCTGCAAAATGTTTGTAACAATTATTGTGACAAACTATCGTTTCCAGTTGCATGGTGGAGCGATGATGTATTATAACGTATTTTACAGATAAGATACGTTTTTGGATGGTACTATTCCCGATATATTTTTGATATTAGGGCTGGAAAATAATGAAGGGCACCCCACGACACATTTTTCAAAAAGTTGTTAAATCGCCTTGAAAGAACATTATAAGTATGAACAACAGCAAATTAATGGTTTTTGAGCATTCAAATTATGCAAAAAGGTGTTCCTTTTTTCCAAGCCAGCTGGGCTGTTTTTCCTTTTCTAGCCAGCTTGGAACAGAAAAGGAACACCTTTTGCAAAACCTGAAATGTTGAATATAACTAGATTACCTATCATATATTGTAAATAACAGTTTATTATACAATTGCATGCAGTTTTGATAGTTTTTTTAATTATAATTATCAATATTTATTACGAAAATAAGGAAATGATCCAAAAAGGTGTTCCTCAATCTGCTAAAATCTCCAAGCTAGAATGAATTTTCTCAACATTTCCAAGCCAGCTGGAATTCGGTGGGGAACACCTTTTTTGGGGAACAGCTCGTAAAGTGCTCTTCAATAATCAATAGCGAGATGAAATGACCATATTGCCGTTTCTGGTTTTCATCAACAATAGCCTAGTTGACTCCATGTGCTCCTTTGAAATCTCAATCACAAATAAAAGGAGCAATTTTCGTTGTTCGTTATCTAATGTTAAATGTGATTTTAGTTCGGGTATTTTAGGATATGTTTTTGATTGATTGAGTTTCTACGCAAGTAGTGATGACCATTTTAGAATTCACCCACACATTTTGCTTTTGTAAAGCGTACGTCTTTCTTGGCCCTGTTTCTCACAAAGACATCGTCTAGATTGTGCATTCAGGCTGTGTTTTGTGGCAAAATACAAGGCTAGAAGTGGTACCAGTAGCAAACAAGTTTTTTTTCAATACAAGTTAGTTGTTGGTATATTGAATCATTCCTTGTTTTCGTGAGGGTCTAATCTTTACTCATTACCACTTATTGCGTCTTAGCCACAGCCAACATGGCGTTATCTCTGCTGCTTTTTCACACATTGCCTTCATGGTGTTTGTTTTATCGTTTCTTGACAATCCTACTACTTTGGACATCGTCCACACCTATTTGCACATAAATCCTCTACAACCAATCACTATTGGTAAGGAATACCCTTATAGCCTCGTTCCTCACATTATCCTCTGAGCTAATCGTACTTTGTTCGCTTCCTTTGGTTGGCTACCTCCTCTCGATCTTCCAACGATACTGTAAGTTCTGCAATCATAATTTGTTTGTTTAAAGAACCATACAACGATATCCGGTCTCAGGCTAGTGGCAAAGATTTCTTTCGGGAATATCAGCCTCTTTTTCCGGTCCACCTGTAGTTGCCAGTCATTCGCGGTGGCCAGGACCCCTGTCTGGTCCTCTACTGATATGTTTGGTTTCTGCACTTCTATTATAAACCGTATCAGCTGTAAACTTCTCGATCTCGTTTTCTTCTGCCTCGCGACTCTGCCTTTCGATATCTTTGCGATTTCGCCAAACACTGCATCATGCCTCCATCTGTACCGCCCCTGTGCTAATGACACGTTGCAACTAGAGAGGATATGTTCTAATGGTGACCTTTTATTCCATAGTATACATCTATCGTCTTCCGCTAGTTTCCAGCGCTTGAGGTTCACTGGTGTATGTCATAAATGCTTTTGCGCCTCAACGGCTGCATTGTAATAATATCGCTCCATTTAAGGGTGTAGCAGCTTCCCATCGGGTCCATGCGTCCTGAGTTGCCATAGCAACAGCCTTAACTTTCATTCCTTTCCTGTTCTTCCTGCGCTCTCACCTCCTGCCGTACTAAATCATTTCTTTCTTTGGCACTTGTTTCTGACCACCTGGCCCTGTCCGTGACTTCAAGTCCCTTTCGTCCCTGTCTGACCATACCAACTAGATCCCTCATGTTGACCTGATTTTCGTTGTCCACCTTTGTCCAAAAATGCATGTATTGCAAGTCATCAGGGTGTTTTAATGGCAATTATTTAGGAAAGTTTTCAAGATATTTTGCCTATGGGACTATCACGAACAATAATTAGTTTCAATTTAACCGATTTGATTTCAATATAATAGTATATTATTTAAAAAAAAACTAATTTCCGCTTAAAACGCAACCGTATCCTAGCCAATCTCGTTAATCAGCTATTTATTATCAAATTATTAAAAAACATATGATTGACATCATACCACCCTTGGTAAATGATTTTGTTTGAAATTTTATGCTTGCTTATTTTTTAGGCGGATACCGTTGTCGATGAAAAGTCCAGGTGGGATAAATGGGGTGCTAAAACGGTGGCACCGCCTAGGAAACTAAGTTACGTTGATACCCTGCAAATACTGGAATTTTGCGTCGATTCGGCCATAGTATTGACGTTCGCGCCCTTCAGGTCCGACTCAGTATGGGCTGCAGCAAAGGCAATGAACGGCCGACCCCTTGCACTCGAGATCTGCCACAAAGCGAGATTAATTCAGCCACTTATCTCTGCCTAAGTGAAAACATTATTTAAATACCACAAAAGCACACGAGCTGGTCTCAAATATCAACCCCGCATTATAAACCCCCGTCATTTCCTCAGCAAAAGACAAGCCCCTCATCAGTTTGACTGAAGCTTATTTTTACTACAGACATGGGGTTGTCCCATTGATGGAGATAGGTAGACGCTTTAAATGACAGCTTTAAATCAGTTTTTGAATAAATTTGGAGGAGATGGCAAGCTCTTGA
>LQRL01107776.1:21512-32620 GCA_001703475.1 Hydroides elegans | reverse complement strand
ATATTCAACTACAAAATTGAACACATGATGTGAAGCAAACTGTGAAATTTCAATTTTGATGCAACTTAAAAGTGGGCAATTGTTATTTCTGTTATTTATTTTATTTATTGAACTTGTATTTAACTGCTTGGTTGATTCGCAAGCTTTTGTGTGTCTTTGTTAGGAAAGAGGGAACAGCAATACTTATTATAATATTTACAAAAACTTCTCCATTTTCCGCGGTCGATGTTTGTGTTATTTCCATCTTTTGTGTGTATGCTTTTTCATGGAAATTTATCATGAAATATGTGGTTGATGACGAATATTCTCTCTGTGTAGGTTGAAATGCTGAAGAGCTATGAGGGGGACAAAGCCAAGTTGGGCAAGCCAGAACAGTTCTTCCTGCAGCTACTAGACCTCCCCAAGTGAGTGCTTAACAAAGTGCGAAGCAATTTAGAAGTTCAGAATTATATCATTTGGTATAAGTGTATAAAAAGGAAGGACAATGGGCAACACAAAAGAATGGACTAGATTTTGTCGTCGAAAATGTTATTTTTAGTTTTCCGAATTGGAGTGTTTGGTATAGTAATGGGAAAATAGCTACCTACTTATGGCTTTATATGTTAAAGTGGCTGAAGGTGACAGATATTGCGCAATTCAGTTTCTTTTTAAAATTATGTTACTTTATTTATATAGCGTTGATCAAAATTGTGCTGTTTTAAAATTGTGGACATTAACACTACATTAAGGTTAACATTATATCGGTAATAGGCCTACTCCCCCACCCAAAATATCTGGTGAGGGTTTTCCTTTGGAATTCCTTTCGAATATCTTATTCAGTTTGAAACGTAAAAGCGAGCCCTCATCTTTAAACTTGATACCAATAACCCCCATCTGCCCATCCCTTAATCACCATATTCAATGTCAAAATAGGCTCTTATGTTGTTTGAAAATACTCCGAATTCTTGCAAAAAATGGGATTAGTCGAACTAATTTAGAAGGGGCATCTGCGTTTCCCCTTTTGCTGAAGGGACGCATTTACAAATTTATAAAAAATAATGCTTTTTCTGCTTTTTTTGTTGTTCGGGTCTAGCCTTTGAATTGGACGGAAGTGTGGTTATGATAGGGCATCCTAGGGGCGGTATCAACTGTGTCTGGTTGCATTACTATGAATTGATGAAAAAAAAATATGAACAAAACTGCAATGATATATACCATAACATATAGACTGTCATGTAGATGAAAAGTCAATAAATTTTACAGTTAGGTTATAAACTGTTTCGGTGACTCATCATATATTTTTACACTAATAAGCGAACCATCCATAACATGTAGGACAAAAATGAATAATGGAGAATTTAATGATAAATTATACCCAGCAACAATATAAACGATATGCCGACAAACTTAAACTTAACACCAACATGTGCATTGGTCATTGCGTCTCGAAAAGTCGTCGAGAACGTATATCGGGCGAACGGATAACGTGAAGTGGGGCCGCTTGACAAGAAAGAAAAAGTATTCGTCAAAATTGCTAATTTTAGCCTCGATTCTCGAAGATCGATCTCAGGAGTAGAAGTACTCGAAATCTTAATCTTTTCTATCAGCAAATCAGTGTTAGCACACAAAACAAAAGCCCACTCTGATTCATGGTCTTTCTCTATGTCAACACAGTCGCTAGAATAAAAAATCAGTTTTTGAGCACTCTGTGGGCGAAATTTGAGATTCAATTTCACATTAAAAATTCAAGAATTAATATTTCACTGTCATTTTTCGTGACAGGGTCGATAGTTCATTCTCGCAAGCACTGGTTATCGCTTCATTAAAAAAAGGTTTGACTATATAGGACTTAAATGGGTTTGAAGCAAGGCACCCAACCCCCAAATGCCATAATCAGTTTTTGAGCACCCCCTCTCTTCTTTATATTCTACAGTACATAATCTTTCTAAAATAGCTATTCACAACCTAAAACGTATACTATGACCAATTGGCTGTCGATCGTTTAGAATGCTGAGGTTATATGTTTAATAAGTGCAGTAAAGTATACGAAAAATATTCTAAAACGTCTTGTTGTGTTGGGATGTTGGG
This sequence comes from Hydroides elegans, assembly GCA_001703475.1. Classification (NCBI taxonomy): domain Eukaryota; kingdom Metazoa; phylum Annelida; class Polychaeta; order Sabellida; family Serpulidae; genus Hydroides; species Hydroides elegans. The sequence continues at coordinate 30,553 of LQRL01107776.1, read as the reverse complement.
ATGGAATCTTAAAAGCGGTAGAATTCCACTTCCAAAACAAGTCAATATAATAACAGATAGTGGAGGGTTGAGGAATTGGAAAGGACGGCATTAGAAGGGACATTTTGCGTTGACTGGTTTAAGGCGGTGTTAGATAATGGAAGGGGGATTAAGGTAAGATACACGCAAATAACAGTGTACATGTCACAAAAATGTTGTGCCTTTCTGTCCCTTATTTAGCTGATAATGTCATGACAAAGAGCTTGACAATTACATATGGGGTGATTAAATCAGAAATAATTTCTTTTTAAGATTTCGTAGTTTGATTTTTATCCAAAGTTACTTGCTCTACAGTTAAACGTTTATAAATTGTTTATTAGTTCGGGCCACACGCATTACATACAGCCCCCTAGTTGTCAACGGCCCATTTTGATACACTGTACTTAAACAATATGCATTTAAAGTCTTTTCTCAATGCTCGTGTATCAAGGAAATTATTAAGACAGGGGTGCTCAAAAACTGATTATGGCATTTGGGGGTTGGGTGCCTTGCTTCAAAAACATTTAAGTCCTATATGGTCAAACCATTTTTAATGAAGTTATAACCATTGCTTGCGCAAATGAACTTTCGACCCTGTCACGAAAAATGATGGTGAAATATTGATTCTTGACTTCTAAATGGGAAATTGAATCTCGAATTTCGCTCACAGAGTGCTCAAAAACTGATTTTTTATTCTACGTTCCTATCAAATATTTTTTCCGAGTTATAATTTTTCTCCGCCGTGATAAAATCGTGAGTGTTTTTTTCCGGGAGGTATTGCTATTGAGATTTTCGTCCCTAACAGAAGTGGTCAGCGAAACATACATTCGCCCCTCCGGGAAGGTCCCAATGACTTGGTGTTGAAAAATCAAGAGCTCGATTTATTCATGATATTTAATATTTACAACTACTTGACCTTTTACCAACTGCTTATGTTGTAATAAGCGACCTTGTTCACTTAACGACTGACCCAGTGTGTTCAAAACTCTACTTATGGGGCCACTTTGCGCGGTTGAATTATAAAGACCGCGTGATTTGAATCACGTTTAAAATCGGATATCTTATTCTATTTGCAATGTATATAATCTATTCAAGCGAAACTTTCAACAAAAATGTAAAAAAAAACAACGAATATCAAACGACAATAGAAATGATCTGAAAAGTTGGAATTTTGTTTTTATAAGAACCATTTTAATTTTTAAAAACATATTTAATTGTATGCATTAGCGCTTTCTTTAAAAATTTGCAAATAATCGTCATTAAAAATTATTAAATTTTCGACCATATTCGTCATATTTTATAGACGACCACAAAAACATATTTGCTAACGTATTGGTGAAATTAAATCGAAAGTGATAACTAATAATTTACTTATTTCTAAAAAGTGTTATTCCCCGATCATTGATACGTGTTTCTTCACACAAGTTAAATATTATTCTTTCGTCTGGACAATAACTTCAATGTCCCATCTCCTTCAATTGTTCTTTGTTCAAGGCAATGTTGTGTATACATGATGATTGCCTTTTATTTTTTAATCAAATATAATAACTGTTTCCACTCAAAATAATATGTATCTTTCAGCTTACTTTAGCCATATCGTATTTCATTTGAATAAGAATCAAACCGCGCTATAGAAATAGCATATGAATAACAATAATTAAAATCTAAAACACGACATGTTTCTTCAAGAAAGAAATTCAAACCATGGCATAATATGCATGCGTCATTTTAATAAATATATAATGATTTACCAAATTCTCTTAAGATACTTTTTTTGACGAAATTGCACGATAAGAATATATATTTTTCAGACTATATTTGCAAATTAATATCCTATTGTATAGTGTCATATACGTTAAACTGCCTGCCCTTCTTCCCAACTAAACATCTTCTATCCAGAATATTCCCATTCTCATTAAATTCTCAAATGCTCGTTCATTCAATTTTCCCCCATTTTCCATATATTTCCTTATAACAGTTACAAAATGCGAATTAAAATCACTGCCTATAAATAAATATCAAATGTTATTTTCCTCCAAACAGTTACAAGTTGCGCGTCGAAGCCCTGCTGATGATCGAGGAATTCAAACAAACGAAGGAATGGCTCCAACCGGCCATCGAAGCCATTCTACTCACAGCAGACCAACTCAAAGGCAGCTCTGATCTGAACGAGATCCTCTATATGATCTTGCTGGCTGGCAATTTCCTCAATACCGTAAGTGTATACTCACCAGAGATACTCGACTCGTTTCACTGATATATTTTCCAAAGCGAGTTTGAGCCCCCATCGAACAAGGGTATATAACTTTCCGGTCGCATGAAATATATACTTTTCCTCAAAAGTCAGAGCATACATTCAGCGTATTGCGACCAATTTTATCGATTTTCAGGAGTTCATTTAAAACGAGATAATACATGTATTTTTTTCTGACTTATAAAAAATAAGAACATATAAGAACATAAAATTAACTGTCACTATCTTTTTTTACCAACAGGGCGGTTACTCTGGCGATGCAGCCGGTTTCAAACTCAGTTCCCTCTTGAAACTGACCGACGTGAGCGCGCATAAACCGCGTATGAATCTACTCCACTTTGTCGTACAACAACTCGAAGAAAAGAACCCCAAACTGCTCAAAGTAGCAGACGAGTTTGATAGTTTAAATGATGCGGCTATGCACTCGGTGGAAACCATAACAACGGAAGTGACGCAATTAAAAGATGGCGTCGCGGCAATCTCCAAACAGATCCAGTCGCTCCAGGATGAGGGCATCAAGGCGCAGATTCAAGAATTCCTAGACGTAAGTGTGGTTGTCGTTAAGTATTAAGTTTGATTTTTCGTGAAATTCGTAGAACACAATGTGTAAAGTCAGGTCAATAAAAGATTATATATGTCCACAATGTGCTTAATCAAAACATCAGAACGAAGAAGGTTTCATAACGTACTAAAACATATTTTGTCTTGTAGTGTGGGTAATCAAACTATAAATGGCATTTTATTCGAAAAGTCTACTTAATTATGTTATGTTATGGTTTTAAAACATGTAAGTGATACAATATACTTATATGACTTATTTTGTTAATTATATTACAGACTGCTGGCAGCGAACTAGAAGAATTCGACGCAAATCTGGCTGAAATGGAAGAGTGCCGTGAGTCGTTGGCGATCTATTTCTGCGAGGACGCCAAGTCATTTAAATTAGAGGAATGCCTTCATATCTTCAAGGTCTTCTTCGGCAAATATGCTAAGGCTATCAAGGTATGTCGACCTTTTTATGGGAATAACAATTTCAAAATTATTACTTTAAAAACAAAATTACTTGTACTGATTCAGATTTATAATGTTTTTTATTTATTTTTGTTTTTCTTTGGAGTTTACAATTGCCTTTTATTACTTAAGAATTTACGACTTTTCATTTGAACCATATTTGATCAAATGTATAATTCTTATTCATATTTTAAACTATTTATTTTCGCCTGTAGGAAAATGGCGAGCGAAGAGTACAAGAAGAAAAGGCCGAACAGCGACGTAAACAACGCGAGGAGCAGAACACAACGTCAACCCCGAAGCGCAGGCAGCTTAGTGGTAAGTTTATATGCAAATCAATATGCAATTTTAAAGCAATCAGCTTGAGAGTATTCATCTATTAAGAAAATTAAATTTATGTAATTTAGGATATGTTCATATTGATAAAGATTAGAATAGAAATATTATAGAGAAGATCTCTTGTTTTTGCTAATTACAGTTTGGAAATCTGTATCTATTATTTATCGAAATATTCTATTTTGACACATTCCAGGTGACCGTGACCAAGGTCGACCCTCCTCAACGCATTCCGACGACGGTGAGATTCCGATCGTTGACAAACTGCTCGGCAAAATCCGCCAGGGCAACTTCAATGACTCACTTGACGTACAAGTCACTAAGGTCAAAAAGGTAAACTTGGATAGTGACCCCACTGCTCCACTTACAAATGGGGTCAGTGACCGAGATTCACCCCGGCCCTCAACGCCACCTCGCGCGGATTTATCGCGATCCAATTCGCTGCGTCATAGCGGCGGTGGGCGTATCCGCGGCAAGCGACTTGGTGCGATTACGGAAGATCGCTCGGGTTCGGGAAAAGTGCGCAGTGAGGACCTTAGTATTGCGAATACCCTGGACGCTGATGAGATGTTGAATTTTATATTGAGCGAGGGTGAGCGGCCATTTAACCGACGCAATAGCACTCGCACGAAGAAATCGCATGTCAATAATACAATGTCGCTCGATCGTGACCGTGCGCCGTCGCCCGTACAGAAAGAAACAAAAACAACCCCGGTTACCTCTTCCTCAACGGAATCTAAATCTGCAGAAAATACAACTAGCGCTAAAGAACGCTCTTCAAGCCCATTGCGCAAGCGTCCCTCGCCTCCACGCAGCCCGGTACAGGAATCTCCTTTGGTACGCGGCGAGCGAACTCGGTTCAACCGCGGAGTAAGTCATGACTTGCTATCTGAAAGTAGTTCTAATATGTCCACCTCGGATGTGCTTTTGCGTCGGCAACGTAGCCAGCCCAGTGAGCCCATTGTGGAGCCGGTGGCTCCCGTTATTGAGCCTCCTCCTCCTGCAAAACCTGTTAGTGACAGTTCCTCTGGCATGTCCAGTGTCTCGCGGTTGCTTGAGGAAGCCCGTCAGAGATCGCTGGCTAAAATCCAAAAGGGTGAAATCGCTGTGAGCCCTGTGATTACCGAAACAGACTTGAAAACGATCGCATCGAATCCCGATCCTACTTCGAGCCTTATAAATGGCAACGCACCCGAAATTCACGCATATGATGTAATGACCGAACATAATAATAATGACTTGGACTTCCATACTGGAAAGCTAGATCCGCTGCGCACGGATGTGGATCAGACAATTCGCGAGGTTCAGACTTCAGGTCGCGATATGTTGGATAACTTCGACATGATGGTAACCAAACGCCATGAGCCCATTGAGGAAGTACAAAAACCTCCGATGTCGGCAGCCCAAAGTATCCGCGAAAAGTACCGCAAGTATCTTCCGGATTCCAGTATCATCGAAACAGACAAACCGACCGAAACCGCAAAGCCTTCGACGCAACAATCGCGTTACGAACGTTTCCGAGAGAAATTCTCATCACGAAAAGACAATGAAGAAGACGCTCCTACGACTTCGCGTTTCTCGCGTAGCTCGTCGGCGACCATGCCTACGCGGCTACGTCGCGGTTACGATGCGCGAAAGCAATCGATCGAAGACGCTGTGAACGAACAAGCGAACATGCCGCGGTCCGCTCGATTCACGCGACCGAGTCGTCTTACCGGTGAACCCATGATGCCGTCTAGTTTGAGCCGAACGGCGATTGAATCGGATATGCTCGAGGAAAATGTGCAGAACCATATCAAACATTCTTCTTCCGATTCGTCGTACAGTCGCTGGATGCCGGAAGAAGACCGATCGCGACGAAGCAACCGTCTACAAGACATCATGGGTCGCTACTCGAATAATACTGAAAATGACTCGCCTCTTTTCTCAGCGTCATCTCAAAGCAGCTCAGCTACACCCGTTTCTGACTACGCATCTCTAACAAATGGACCTTTATCACCGGATGTAACGAGTAGCTCGTCGTCGCAACCGTTCTCCTCGCGATATACATCGCAACCCGAACAAACCACAACTTCTCCGCGAAGCACAAAGAGCGATAAAGAGGATTCGCACAGCGAAGCGAGTTCGAAGGACGAGGGCTTCGAGAGTATTTCAGAATCTCAACGCACTTCCATGAGCAGTAACTTGGAACAGGAACTGCATAAGGAAACGGACGAAACCCCGGATATCTCACGAAGTGTCGATAGTTTGATTCGCAATCCCGACTGGACTATTACAGCCATCGATATCGGTGACTCAGTGAGTACCACTTCCGATAATAACCGAACAATTACGAATACACCCGATAGTGAACTCAATGCACAAGAGGAGAGCAGCAAATCTGCCCCTCGCACCCCGACCAGAACCACATCGAAATACGCAAGCGATGTCTTACCGCCGACACCTAAGAGTACTAAATCCTCAACGAAGACCGGTAGCAAAGCAAGCTCTGTATTTTCACGACTCACGACAGGCGGCGACAAGAAATCCAAAACTAGCGACGCACCTAAGAAACCCGAACCGAAATCGTCACGCAAATCGGAAGTGACGAAATCCAGCACGACTATCAACCGCGCTGGTTCGCGACCCGGAAGTAATTCTCATTCCGGAAACAGCACACCTACTAGCCGACGAAAGACCGTAGGCACCCCGAGTTCGACAACCACGTCGCGCACACATACAACGCGAACCGCAACGAGTGCGAATACGTCTCCGTCTGCGGGTTCAACTAGTTCGCATGCCCCTACGAAGCCGACGACCGGAAAGCCGCGAAAACCGATCGGAGCCGCGCGACCGTCGCTGTCTAGTACATCGAGTGAAACGCCATCACTCGGTCGACGACCAGCGAAACCGGGACTCACCGGCTCCGCTGGTGTCCGTTCACCGGCCGGTGGCTCGCGTACTGGTTCCCGAAACAGCTCCAGACAGGGATCCACCGACGACCTATCAACGCCGACCACAAGCAGCAAGACGTTCGTTCGCGGCGGATACGGTCGCCAGACGATGCCCGCTTCGATGCGATTCAAGAAAACCTCAACCGGGGATAAACCGTCAATCTCAGGCGCTGCACCCCCACCACCAGAACGCACCACATCGATGCGCCCGAGTGGCGGTGGATCGGTCACACCTGGTACGGCGCGAAAAAATACGACGCGCACAAGTCGAGTGGCGCCATCTCATGATGTGGCCGGTGTGCACTCGAATGGTGTAGGTGGGGATGAAAAGAAAACAGCGCGCTCTTCAAGTGGAAGCAATGTTTTCGCTAGACTCATGCAGACAACACCGAGACGACCATTAACGAAAACACCCGAATTGGCCTCGAAATCGAAGGTCAATGTCAAGTCAACAACAAAAAGTTCTAAAGCCTGAATTGGTCAAGAATCATGAACTGACTGAATTCACTGGTACCTGAATGAATGATTTCAGGGCGATTGAATTGACTTATCACTCAACGTTTCGAGCCACATATTGCGTTGGCTCGAACGGAAGTGAATGTACAGATATCCGAGTGTTGGAGAAACAATCCACTTTACCTGTGATACTTACAACGTGCTTATCCAGAACATTTACGGAGAAATAAATTACACGACATGAACACTAGCTTCTTTAGCTTCCATGGTGTAAGCTTCGGTGATGATACAAGACTGTGAGAAAACTCATGTTAAGAGGTCTTCTGAATTTGAAAATTAAAATTATTTTCAAAAAAGACTTTTCTAGTGCCTTAGCATTGTAATGACAAAATCAGTGTACCGTTACTAAAGTCCGGCTTTGTTGTGTTTTTCGCTTATTTTTAAACTTACATCCAGCAAATGTGTTTCGATTTCAAATTTTGTTTCCACATTAATATAAGACATCAACAACGCTGAAACTTCCATAGCATTGGCTATTGAATAGTTTTCGCATTTCTACTGCAATACAAGGTATTAAACATACATCAATATAGAGCAATAAGTGTTAAGATTTTGGGGTGGAGTTTATGATAAAAAACAAACAGTGCAATACTCATTTTCGTAATATTTATTTTTAGAATTTAGACAAATTTATGTTGATTATATGTATAAAATTTTATTGGATCATATAACATATGTATGTGTACAAAGTAAACTAAGTATATAAGCAACACTGTAAATATTGAAGCACAACTTTCTCTTGATTTCTACATTGGTGCAAGCGTGTATCATAGAACGATAGTATGTAATCAGTGCTTTTACGTATATAACGCTCTGTATTTAGTTAATATTTTTTTATTATCATATTTAGACGAATTCTTTTTGCAACAAGTTAAAAAATTATGATTTAAAATTCAGGATGTTTTTCTATTGCAAATAAAAACATTTGGTGGAAAAAAATGCTCTGAATTCATGTTTAGCAATTTTATATTCATGATATATAAAACCCATTCATGATATAGTATTATCTCATATAACTTATAATTCTAGCCGTAGATAACCCTAGTGACCCCACGTGAAGTCTTTCATGTGCCCGTATTAGAGCATAGTGTACTATAAGAGGGCGTCAAAACGAAATGTTATAGAAATAAAAATAAGAAACAAACTTTCTTATCTTATATCTTTTGGATTGAATGAATATCTATATTCAATATCATTATAGCTTTACAAAAGCAACTTCACTTATTACCGCAAACATCATTTCGATCAAACTCAATCATTTTCATTTAATGTGGTGAAGTGATATTATAACTCGCAAACAAAACTTAGATATCATATGTTGGTATTTTAAATGAAAAAGACATATCTTTCAGGTGCTTTGTAACTTTATGCTGAAGATATCATGTAAATAAAGTTCTTATTGTATACGAAAAAACCCAACGATGCAAAGCTATGGTGCTAATATTCAACTGTATTTGATGGAACATTATATGTTGCGTTTATTCTTTAATACAAGCTTTGCTTTAAAACTTACTCTTGCGAAATGGTGTTGCCTTAAAATTGAATATCACACTCAGACAGCTCACGAAGAAAATAATTAAGCTGATATAATAAAATTTGCTTGTACAGTCTTACCCGCTTATCTCGTACCCGCTTATCTCGTAACCCGCCTATCTCGTCTCTTTTTCCGATCCCCACTCCTATTTACATATGCTTTTTGGAAATCGGATATCTCGTCATCCGGCTATCTCGTCATTTTGACCCCGGTCCGAGCACTGACGAGATAAGCGGGTAAGACTGTAATTGACAATGTGATATGATTAAAAGTATCCGTGGTATTTATAATCGTTTCATGTAAAGTTATGTAGAATTTAGTGGGATATATACGTGTTTTCGCAGAATATCTTGCATCATATCACTATTATTGCAGTTCTTAATATTTTCTATTTAAAAATATGTGGGTAAATTGTTCATACATTTGAATTTCAAGTGTT
>LQRL01107776.1:7500-21502 GCA_001703475.1 Hydroides elegans | reverse complement strand
TAATATTAAATAGTAAACAATGGAATATTGTTCTTAATGAAGTTAAACGCTACTATTTACAATGTTAGCTTCTTTATCTAACAGTATTAGATTTCGCTTTGTTTTCCCCTTGAAATGTTACAAAAATATGCATTCTTTTATTTTGTAAGTGTATAATGGAGTCTATTTTAAATTGTTAAATTTGATTTAAAAATTAGTACAAAATTGATAGTCTTGTATGTGCACTTCATAATGCATTCAATTAATATTTATTTCTTTGTAGCAATCATATTATTTAGCTCTACGTGTATTTATATTTTTATACTCTAAATAAAACTTTAGAAAATAAGCTTTGATATTTGTTTGCCTTTTCTCCTATTTCTCCTATTTAAAACTAATAAAAGAAATTACCTGTACAGTAGAATCTCGTTAAACCAAACACCTCGGGACCGGCGAAAACCGTTCGGTTTAACCGATATTCGGTTTATCCGATACGATTTATAAGGAAAAGATAGAGCCTCGGACCGCGAAATGTCTTCGGTTAAAGCAATAATTCGGTTTATCCGAGTTCGGTTAAACGAGGTTGCACTGTACTTTGATACAGAGTAAAAGTGAAGAACATTCAAATATTTCGATACTTGCACCCATGGATGTTGATTTAAGCACTCCTGTTATACGAAGATAATGCTATATTTTATCACTCAATGTAAATAAAAAAATATATCTAAGAAACATGGATCCATTTACCGAGTACCTAACAATGCATTTTGTAATCCAAATAAACGTTAAGCACGAAATTTTTAGTTACATTTAACACTTATTCATACTCAGAGACTTCTGGTTGGTAGAATAACCATTTAAACAAAGCCTCATGCTTGTGCAGAATCGCTATTTTTATTGAAACTTTCACGAATATGCATTTAAATTTAATAAAATAGTTTTGATTTTTATTCTAACGAAACCTTTTAACAGAATATTTAAAACCAAAATCAGCATCCTTTAAGTGTACAAACAATACCAAAAAGAAAAGAAGTGTAAAAATATGCAATATAGATTATGTGAATACATAATTATAATATCTATAGGAATCAAAAATAAACCGAATCAATAAAATAAACTATCAGAGCCTCTAGCTGGATCTGATTTTAAAACATTGATTTACAAAGAAAATATATATTGACTTATAAATAATAAATAAAAATGTTTTGGTTTATGAATCGTCAAATGTTATCGCATTTTACGCATTCCTGATGCATTTTTATGTTTGATTTTTTCGGAAACATCACATCACAGATAAACAAAACATAGGTATCAGAGATGCAAAGCCCCCAGCCTATGCACAACATTTTTTATCATAAATAATTGTCGGTTAAAAGAAGCAAGTCAAAAGAAAGATCATTCTCATAACGTTTTCTCACAACGGCTTTCACAAAACGTTTTTCTCACAACATCTTTCTACTAACATTTTCTCACAACGTCTTCCTCACTATGACTTTCTCACAAGGTCTCTCTCACAGCGTCTTTCTCACAACGTCTTTCACACAACGTCTTTCTCACATCGTTGCCCTTACATATTCGTCCACACAACATAATCCTCACAACGTCACAATATACGCGTAATCTTTCTGTGCTGTACAAAAATTCCAAATTATCTCAAATTTGTCTAGGTTCAGACCCCCGTAATTTCGACAATTTTTGGTCGATCAAATTAAACCTCGACATTGCACATCTGAAATATATACTCTGTCACTGTATAAAGTTTCAGAACCCTAGGACAGAGGCTTCATACCATAGTGCCGCGGACAAAGTGTTGTAAAAACATCCCCAAATATCTCAAAATCGTCTAAGTTCAGACCCCCGTAATTTCGACAATTTCTGGTCGATCAAACTGAAACTTCAACGTTGCACATCTGCAATATATATTCTCTCACTGTGTGAAGTTTTCGAACCCTCTGACAAAGGTTTCATATAAAAATGCCGCGGACAAACTACTGTACCTCAAATGTTAACAGACGGACGGACGGACAGACGGACGGACGGACGGAATGGGGAATAGCAATAGCCCTCAGCTAAAGGTGTGTTAAAAATGAAATTTAAACTATGAAATGTGTTCATCCTATTTTGTTTTGTACAAAACATTGGTAGAGTCCAGCTGTTTTGGAAAATAAAACAATGGAAATTTCATTATAAACAGACCTGTACAAGAAATTCACCAGTTTCAATAATATCATTATTGACTTTTACAAATGAGTAACATATTTGATGGATTTCAACTGAACACATCATATATTTGGTCATGGTTATCCTAACAATAAATTGAGTCTCGTTAATCTAAAGTGCCTTGGGCACATGAAAACAGAACATTAGTTCAATTACATGTTCTCCTGAATCATTTTAAAACTTATCGATAGACAGAAACATACACTTCGTCGGGACAGCAGGCCTTAAAGTGAACGAGATTCAATTTTTCTACGTAAATAAATTGAAAATTTTAACAAATTATTTAATAGTTAATTGAAACTATCTGGGATAATGGAAAATACATCATGCCTCACGTTCCTATGATTTTCTATATTCAAGCACTTTGGTTTAAGCAACGAATAGTGAGAGAACACATAAATAATAGTAGAGTCTATTCTTGAATAATTCCTAAAAAATCAATCTCGCTCCTTCGTGCACGGAATGCTTCAATTCATAATGCACTGGAATATATTTTTTAACTTGATGTTTTTTTTTTTTGCATCGTTACCATCCCAGAGAAGTAAGGGAACCAAACGACAAGGTTATTGATTCTTTACTGACAGCTCATTGAATAGTTACTTCTACCTGTTATTATGGGACGAATAAAATCGCATACCCTGTATATGTTTTAAGATTTTACTCCTCTTTTGAACACCTACACAATACTCTGCTAACATAATCATTCACATTTTTTTATCTTAAAGGCCACTCTTTACATCGTGTGACAAGTATGATATATCATATGGATCGCAATTACAGCATATACATGTGTGATGTACTTTCAGTAACAAACTACCGATAAGCCATTTCTTAGGAAATAGTAAAATATTGATCCACCTTACAACCTACATCTTCATATTGAGAAACAAAAAAGCTCCATTCCTCGTGGAAGACCTGACATCAACCAATAACACGTTGACGTTATTGCGGTACTCCTTTCGTATCGCGTTGTGTCTTCATTGCTTCCGCCATCCAGTCAAGTTGACTAAGAAGCTTGTCTGAACCCCTGGAAGAAACAAATGCGGTTGTAAACGGTGGTATAGTTTAATAGGAAAATATTTAGACAATTATTCGTCGCTGTTTTTGCGTAGTGACGTATGTGCTTTTTTGGCGTTTTGAGATAATGGCAATTGAAATTTTCTGGCGAAAAAATGGAAAATTTTGTTAACTTCTCTTTGTTTACGAAACTTTTGTTTGGGTTATATTGGGACTCATTGGGGCTACCAATCATGGGATGGGAGTGGCTTTATCCTAAACATACAACTTGGTAGAAAAATCATGAATTGAACTCATACGTCACTACGCTAAAAATGTATTCTCTAACGTATAAAATCAAAACTAACCCATCACCCATGAATTATATGATTGCAAATTAACTAAATTCCAAAATAGATCGTACAAGGAGAATTTGGACCCAATCTCTATTCTATATATCTCATAGCATTATTAGTCTTTCTCTGATTTTGGGTGATTTTGAGACAAGACTTTGCATGCTTAATGCGTTTCCTGCAAATTGACAAGCACTTAATTGTATTTTTATTTAAATTCTTAATCATTTTTTGGGGAGGGGTAGTTCTGGTGTTAAGAATCTATTTCATGGGTTTCAGAGGGGAGTCAGATTGTATACGTTTAGGAAGCTTAGAAATTTCTCAGAGACAGGATTTTGAATTATTTAAAGTGTTCCAATTGTTACTATTTTTTAGATGCTGTGTTTCAAAATATTATTCCCCGTTTCTTTAGAAAGTCTTATCAAATAGTATAGACACAACCAACTATATAACACATGAAAGTACCATTCCCTATAATAGTAAAATACGTTATAATCACATAAAATCAGACTTAATTATTTCTTTGAAATAACGCCTAACAAAACAATAATTTGTGATTTTAATTCAGATAGTTGGTAGTCAGGTTTAATTGAGTTATGCCCGTTTAGTTTAAGTATGCGTGTAAGGGTATTTCGGTACACAGTAACTTAATATTTTGATTTTGAAAACACATACGTCACTACGCAAAAAAACGAAAAACACGGTTGGGTCACTCATACGTCACTGTTGAGAAAAAAATCTCGAAAATTAAAAGAGGTATCAGTTTGCAATTTCTACCAACGAAAGGTATGTGCGCGAGATGTTGATTCCATATAATATCTCAATTTCTCCAAAAATGCACATACGTCACTACGCAAAAACAGCGACGAATTATATACTATTGTGTATTCAAAATTCTTTAAACAACCAGTCAAATCTGGCCTTCAAAATAGCCATTTTGGGTAATCAAATCAAATAAATCAAACGTCGGTTTAATGTCAGTTTTACCCTCACGAGATATTATGAATCAATGATGGACAGACCGACGAATGGACAGGCGGACGGACGGACACCCCAAATCTATAGGCCCCTTACCTTTGGGGTTGGGGTCTAAAAACGAAACTTTGCCTTAAATATTTCTTTGGGAGAAGAACACATTTCACACATTTTAATACACACAACATGTGGGATATGACCTGCGCACAATCAACTTTTTTTTAAAAACAATAGGCCATTATCTTTTATCTTTGAATCCCTATTCCTAGGATTTTAAAGAGGGAGCCAATCCGTTGCAAAGAAACAGCCTGGAAAAGCTCTTGTTTCGAAATATCGCTGTTGTTTTTTTTTACATTGCGTCATTTCCGGTTGCCGAACCTGGCCAAAACTGTCAAAAGGCACATCTACACGCCAAGAACTTTCATCTACCTGTATAGGCCCCTTCATCAGATCAGCAAAATCTACAACAGGGATTCGACTTACTTGACCATGTGATCATTTAACGGATTGCCCTCCTCATCCAGGGCCTCGTTGACCTTGGGAATACCAAATATATTGGACACGCTGATGCAGCCGATCTCTCCAGTCATCGCTCGCAACTGCATGGCGGCGCGCATGCCACCGTATATACCTGGGTAAAATGATGGTTATTTTATAAGCGCTCTATAAGGAATAATATGATGGAAATCTGTTGAAGGTTATATGGATTATTCTACCAAGAGTATAACCTTACCATGCGTAAGTTTTGTAAGTACTCTGTACACGAGGACAGATTACGTTGCACGGTTGGGAACACTGTTTTTATGGAAAGGTTGCTGTAACCTACAGCCCGGTTACATGCATGTAGTAATAATAGTGCTCTAAAAGAAAACGGGGATACAGTTTTGCATGTGATTTCAAGCATTGCGTGTACTGAAACACTGGCAAGCATAACCTCCGATCTCAAGAGAGGGTTAGAATATGTGTGACATTTCAATTGATTCATTTTAAGATAAGAAGTTGTTTTATGAGTCAATTAGATTCTGTAAAAGCATGCTTAGCTGCAGAAAATTTGCATTGGTATCACCATTTATTGTCATTTAATTGTTTTTTTTTTACCTGGAGAATAACAGACGATGCCGCTAGGTTTATAACTCATGGCACTGCCTGGGAAGTAGTCCAGCAAGTTCGATAACGCTGAAACAGAAGTATCGCAAGTCTCTTTCTCATCAAGTTTTCTAAAATCGAAGTTGCCGAATGAATCAATGTTCAGAAATTTCTTCGGATATTTTTTTTATTTCATAATCTTTATGATATGATTTATCATATCGAGAACATTTTTGTATCTATTTCAATATAAAATCGAAGAGATGTCGCCATTTTTAGAGGTAACCATAATCTCCGACTTTTTTTTTACAAAATAATTAACCAAAGGATTTCGCCATTTCGCATATTCGAAGATCTTCTTAATAAACTTTCCTTAAAGTTAATATCATCTTGAAACCCACCTGGAGGTATACTGTGGTTGTACTCTGCAGACACCAGCAAATATGCATCGGCCTCCCGAACTTTGGCTTCCAGTTTCACCAGCTGATCGGGTGCGCCCGTTCGCTGGGGTCCATAGAAATGCACTGGTTTCTTGACAAGAGGGAGATCCAGTTCCAGTGGGTCTGATCATTAAAAATTAAATGAATTCACAGTATATCTTCTATTTAAATACATTATTTACCACGGGTTTTAAGTTGACATTGAATCATTTTACACGCGATATGTTCTTGAACACATGACTTCAATCCTTAATGTCTCGTTTTTGTTAATATGTTTATTGTAAAACTGGAGAAAACGTTACTATCTAAGAAGACAAAAGTGTACATACCAAAGAGTTCTGTCTCATAATTGCGTGCCTGAAGTTGTCTTTCCATGAACTTAGCAACCCTCAATCCCAAGCGGTTGTCACGCACGCTTCCAAGAAAGATGACGCACTTGAGTTTGTTTGCTGCACTTTTCGTTGCCATGTCGCTTTGTATATATTCCTGGTACTGTCTGTACATCTAGACAGAAAAGCTAAACATCAACTTATTTCAAAATAAGATAGAAAACCATCATTTTAAAATACCTTTTCATAGATACTAGGCTCGCGCTAGGCGATATATTTCTTTCACACCATTTTCTTTCGCCTTTTTAATGTTTAATCGCAAACGAAATTGTAGTGAAAATTGTCTGCCAATAAATCCTTTCGCACAAGCTGCAAGAGACCATAAACTTGATTTCGCAAATTCCGAAACAGTTTCGCTTTTGTTATGGATAGCGCGAGCCTAGATATATGTATTTTTGATCGCATAAAAAAAGTTTATTTTGCCATGGCACTACGATACTGTTTGAATATTCAAATCAAATATAAGTATCTGTGACGTCTCATACTCGTCTCAGGCGATATATGAAGTAAATTGGAAAAATTATGAGACGAACTCTTTAAAAAATTGCCATAATCTGTATTCATTTCTTAACTCTTTGACCATGCGATAGGAAATAATGTCTTGTGGAGCCTTGTTAGCACTCAGCAGGTATCTTCGATTCCTGATAAAGCCATTTTCTATATTGTGTGTCAGAAGCAAATTATCTTCAAAATATGCATGCATGTTTTATACAAATGATGTTTCGGGTCATCGATTCAAACGGTCAAACGCTCTAAACATCCCGCGTTTTTAGTGAGGCTTCACGATAAATGGTCGAAAATGTTTCGTGCGAACGTGTGGTGCGAACGTGTGAACAGAAAGGTTTGTTAATCAAAAATTGAAGAAAATGAAAAATCAAAACCGTTTAGTTTTTGTCAAAATATCAAATCTTGATTATGTTTGCTGTGATATGTGAATATGTGGTTGCGTAACAATAAATGGTTGCTTGTAATTTGAGTTTTAAGGCTCAAAGTCGTGAATATAAGACTGAGACATAGCGTTTTCGCGCGGTTAGTGTTATCACTGGGCAACCATTGCCAACTTTAGTTAAAGTAGAGTGTTTGATCTGTGCGTTTCGTGCGTAATGGCACACTAAATTTCAATATTACGCACTCTCAGAAAATATGTGTTTTATTATTCAACCCTAATTTTACCTGAATACACCCTTTAATTTTTGAGAGCGTTCTCTTAAGAAAAATCAAAACTTACCTACAGTTGATTTTTGAAAAGGGTCATTTTTCGCATGCTTTAGACGAATAAAAGAGAATCCAAATAGCTTAGTACAATAACAACACGTTTGATGAGATGGTTTGTTTCAGTTGTTCATGTGTTTATTTTTCACGGACTGATAACGAAATTTAGAGAAAACGTGGTTAATGTTTCATTCATGTAATTTAATTTGGCGCATGCAAATTATGTTCGGATTTGAATGTTCGAATCGAAAATACCCGATTTTATTACATGCTAGACGTAGTTTTTATAAAGAAAACATAAGGCGAGCCACTGGGCTTTACAAAAGCCGTATTTTCCCGCTGACGCAATAATAACATCACAATGCCATTTTTGTTCTTAAGGTTTCTCTCCAGGGTGGCATGCCGATTGACGTTTCTAGTCAAGAAAATCCATATTTTATGGTTTTGAGTATTACGCTGTGCCTTATTTATAAGCCCATGCTAATAATACAAGCACAAAAAGCAAATAATAAAAATAATACTTAATGCTTTCAGGAAAATACGGGAAATTATTGCCCATTTTACCATTTAAACAAGGAAGTATTTGTGAAACACGAGCAGGCCCCAACCGCCCCCAAACTCGAAGGGGTAGACGGATTAATCGAAAAATGACGCACTTTTGGGGTTCTTTTGAGCTTTGGTCCCGAATATCTCATAAAACGGTTTAACTTTGCCATTGATTTAAATTTCATTAGAACACACTATCATAGCTCTTTGAAATCATATAACAATAATTCCAATCATGAACCACGGTCTTTGTATATAATGAATTGAATACTATAAAAATGCACCAGATGCATAATCGAAAATTGACGCACCCTGTTTTCATAATAAACGAACGATGATATAAAACGGTTTTGGCTTTTGAAAAATATTGTATCATCAGATTTGCCAAATTAATTAACTATTCCAAAAGTTAAGACGGTTAAATGGATGACAAGTATACTTTCAACACTGCAAGTTATATACATGTACTTATGAGTTTAAGCAATAATGATCTACGTTAAAATTAATCCATCGATATGCATTTGCGTCAAAGTATCAAAATTAAGGTAAAATTGGCTTATCCTACATGTTGAATGTAAAGATTATTAAATTTTATACAATTATAAAGCTTAAATTAGTTAATTTAAGGCATGTTTTATGTATTATGATAGAGTGACTTTATAGGCGCCGCAAAAGAAGAAAAATTCAACATTTTAAGGATTTATCATACTCAAAATACATAAATTACAAACCAAATCACAGATTAACATCGAATAGATATTTCCGAACCGGCTATCTTAACCAAACCATAGGTGCGTCATTTTTCGATTATAGCACGTGTCCATCATTGTAAGTTTTAATGAGCCATATATCGAAACTCAGATTTATTACTTTAAATTACGTAACATTGTTTTATAAGGTGATAATAGTGTGTTTCATTGATATACAGAACAATGACAAAGAAAACCCACTTTAGAAAAAAAATCAACATTAAAGCTAAAAAGTTATTGAAAAGTGCGTCATTTTTCGATTATTCCGTCTACGGAGTTATTGAAATCATCAAAAACATCACATAACTTGAGTTTAACAGAGAAAGAGTTCATCCCTTTAAACGCGCATAAAATTGATTTGATTCGTTATAATTATTCGAAATATTTAAAAAAGACATGTAATAAAAATAATACTTCATGTTTGGAGGGTCATACGTTGATTGCTAGACCCTCGGGCATGGCGCCGGACGGACCTCAGGCTTCGCCTTCGATCCGTCCGGCCCCGTGCCCTCGGGTCCAGCAATCAACGTATGGCCCTCAAAACATGAAGTATTATTATAGGGTTGTTTTGGTGTCAATATACCATACCCAAAACCTCCCTTTATCAGAGGCTCTCAATGGAACCAGTACATATGCTGCATTATATTTTTGATGGAGAGAAATTATTTGGATGCAGAAAATACCCACAAAGGCATGGCGTGCATGATTGTCTTAACAATTCATAAAAAGCTATCCTTTTTGCATCCTTGAACGATGTTTAACTGAAGCCTGCTAAATGAATATGGATACGGATGAAGAAGCTGGTGCAGCAAATTGGCTTCACACCATGTCGATGCACCTTAGACGTCATACTCTTAGTCAGACAGATCATAGGCATAAATTATACAGCTCCTGAACGTTTCTCCTACCACTTAAATTTAATTTCATAGACTTCGAGGCTGGATTTGATACTGTAATTTACTTGTGCTTTTTTAGAGCGCTAGTTTTTATTAATTGTTGCTGACGTTCAATGTGTATGATGATTTTAGCCCTTTCAACTATAGCGTTATTGTTTGATACAATCGTTAGACTTTTTGGTTTAAGCATATGTTGCTTTATATTTAGCTAGAGTTAAAATAACGCTTCAACTGGTACTTTTATCACAAAGAAGTTCATCAATAAAATCATATATCTGGACAATTCTGCCCTTTATTTAGCATTATTAACATAAACTCCACTTACCGTAAAAAGGGCATACAAATAAATGGCGAGATGTAAAATTACACGCCAACATTTCGAAAACGAGTACCAAAAATATTTTTTTCTGATAAGTATATAGCAAAATAGAAATAAAAATGCTATAATATTGATTGGACTAGTTTTTACTGCATTTGATTGACTAAGAGAAGTAAATTAGCGACCCCCCTGAAGGCACGCCTATGAATTCCTCTAAAAGTTCATATAAAAGTATGCGTATCGGAAATATTACATAATAGATAAGAACCCAGTCACCGTAGTTCTCAAGTGTGGTTTAATTATCATTATAGTACTTCATGTTTTCAGGAAAATACCGTAAAATATTTTCCCCGAGGGAGACCGTCCGGGAAGGACAGTAGGCGAAGCCTTCGGTCCCTCGCGGGCGGTTTCCCGAGGGGCAACTGTTTTGCTGTATTTTCCTGAAAACATGAAGTATTATTTTTATTTCATGCCTTTTTATATATTCTTGAATTGAAATGATTTATAGGATCAAGCGCACTGTTCAAAACGAAAAAAAAAGGATTTTCTTGACTTAAAGCGTCCAACGACGTGTCACCCGGGAGGGTAACGTTAAGAATAAAAATTACGCAATAGATGCGCTTACGTATGACAATTTGCATTGTGACGTAATTATTGCGTTATCGTAAAAATACGGCAAGTGGAAAGCCCTGTGACTTGTCTTATGTTTTCTTTATAAAAACAACGTCAAGCATGAAATAAACACCCTTCTTAAATAGACAGTTCGCGAATTCTTCTCTGAAGGGAACAAACCCTTCAGAGAAGAATTCGCGAATCCGAGATCTCGAAGCTGACAAGAAAAAGACATGGAGCACACTGATTCGATGATTTTCTATTGCTACCAAAAAAATGCAGAAAATGTCAGATCATGTGGATTAGCGCTGAGTTATCAGTCTATAAAAAACAAAGAACGAAGAGCTATTTTTTAATGTTTTTTTAGTTTCTAAGAATATGGTTTTAGCATCAGTAACATTACCGACGGTTTAAAAAATGTTTTCGGTTGATGAAGAGCACCTCACGAGCAGTTCCTCACAAAAGGTGTTTCCCACCAAAGAAGGGCACCCCACGACATATTTTTAAAAGAGTTTTAAAATCAACTTAAAACTAAAAACAACTTTACAATAACGAATAACAACAAAATAATAGATTGTGACCAATCACATTTTGCAAATAGGTGTTCCTTTTTTTCCAAGCCAGCTGGGCTGTTTCTCCTTTTCTAGCCAGCCTGGAACATAAAAGGAACACCTTTTGCGAGAATTGGAATGTTAAATATTACAAAATTACGTATCATATCTTGCAAATTACAATTTATTAGACAATCTTAGGCAAGTTTAATCAATTTCTAAATAATTATTCTTACTACATATTGTGAAAATCAATAAATTATTCAAAAAGGTGGTCCTCAAACCGCTTAAATCTCCAAGATAGAATGAATTTTCTCAAAATATCCAAGCTAGCTGTAAATTGGTGGGGAACACCTTTTTTGGGGAACAGCTCGTGATTTGCTCTTCACCCAATTCAAGCTGGCCTGGTCACTCTGAAGAAATTCTTTGTAGCTTAGAGATTCAGTCAGATTGAAGCACACATTCTTTTGATAATTTCGTAATTTTTGTACTGAGAAGAATTATTTTGAAATTAAAAAGAAGCAGTAGCTTAGCAATTTACGGAATTGCAATGGGTTATCTTCCTGTTCCGGAAATCTGAATTCGCACATTGCCGTTAAGACTCGGAATTTTCTTTAAAAAATAAAAACATGACTTAGTTATAATTGTATAAAAATTGGTATTTACAATATAAGAAAGATAGTTCAGTTATATTCAACTTTTCAATATTCGCAAAAAGTGTTCCTTTTCTGTTTCAAGCTGGCTAGAAAAAGATAATCTGCCCAGCTGGCTTGGAAAAAATGAATACATTTTTGCAAAAATATCATTTTCAAAAAATATTTTTGTTTTTGTTTGTGTGAAGTGATATGGTTTCCATGTGATTTAACAACTGTTTGAAGAAAACAATGTGTCGCGGGGTGCCTTTCACTGATTAGGATAGCTTAGCCCTAAGTGTGCTGGTTTACGACTATCTCCGGCATATGTATATTTAAAGTTAAGGTTATATTCATTTTGTACGGCTTGTATTGAACATTTTTTTTTTAATTTATTTTACACAAAGCCTTTACTTGGTATATTCGTTCAGTGTGATTTCTTACCATATTATTATGAAGAAGCATTAGACTGTTGACGGTTACTCATCGTTAGTTAGTTTTTTTTAGTTATATACTTTATCCATAGGTCAAAACAATAATAAATGCAAAATATAAAGTGATCGAAACTTTCAATAACATCAAACAAATTATTTATATCAAAGTACTCCATTAGGTTCGTGTATCGTCCATTCCTTTTTTTTCAAGATGAAAACAATACACGAAAGGCGAAATATAATGCCAATTCATCCTAAAACTGGCCATTATATTCAGCATACTTGTGCTTTGACTACTTTTTTCAACGCGTTTTTTTTGCAGTTTAAAGCATATGCAATGTTTCACTTATTTAAAGACGGTAAAAGTATAAACAAAAAGGGCTCATTTTTCCTTTTTCGTTTTGTGTGCATTATCATTATAAGAATAAACATTTTTGAACATTTTTTTTTACTCGTGTGTGATGTATTTTAAATAGCACGTTTTAAATCGTCGTGTTTTGATGGTTACATTTTACGGCACATTATAAATAAATTTGTACTTTGAACCCAGGTTATGTAATCTGATAGACACTGGTACATGTAAGTCAAAAACAGTAACCAGAATTTTTCGGGATAAAATTTGTTGTTTTTGTATAATTTTGTGAAAATGTCAACGTCCAAACCATCAAGCCTATCTCGTTTTTTGGACGGTGACGCATGGGAACGTAAAGAAAGCTTAAGACGAAAAATATCAGACAATCCATTATTTCAATTAAGGTTTGAATACATTCAATTTGAGGGTTGAAATTCTGATATCCCTGATTATCGCCCGCGTCCTATTTTCGAACTTTTCAAACCATTTTTTATTCTTCGAAAATTAAAACTTCGGCCGAAATTAAACTTTCTAAAAATCGCTTTACTAAGCTTTCAGTTTTTGATTCAATATTGAATAATAGTCATAGAACCAAATGGGTTGACAGCGACTCCATGTTAGGTCCCAACCTCACAGCTGAGTTGGGGGCCTATATACAGTTGGGGTGTCCGTCTGTCATCGCTTTCTTGTACGGGCTAGAACTATTGAACAGAAGGTCATAGAGACTTGGCTATAGGCTCAAATGAGGTTCCGATGTGTAGATGTGCATTTTGACAGTTTCGGTCAAATTAGGTCAAAACACTAAGTAGCGATTCCAGACAATTTCTAAAATGCTAAACAATCGTATCATATTTGGTATCAACAGAAAGGCCTATTCATAACTAGATCAAAACCGGTTTTATTTTTGTTCTGTGTCCAATATTAAGGAAGTTCTGGTGATTTGAAACTAGAATATTGATAAAATGTTTCTGACATAGGACAAATTTCATAACAAAATGACTATTTTTTCTATTTTGCCAAAAATCATAAACTAGAAAAATATGACAACAGTATTTATATAATGTCAAAAATATGTCAGCCTATTTGTAACATGCAATTATTTGCAATTTAATTAAAGGAAGATTTCACTAAAAAATGCAAAATGGCATCAACACGGACCTCCTGGAATCATTCATTATCGCCCAGAAAAGTGTCAACAAAGCAGCCATTTTTCTAAGAAAATTCTTTTGCGCTCGATTGCGCTAGGGTGTGGGAGCAAACC
>LQRL01107775.1:34493-46134 GCA_001703475.1 Hydroides elegans | reverse complement strand
TCAAAAGTTCTAGCCCGTACAAGAAAGCGATGACAGACGGACAGACGGACGGACGGACAGACGGACGGACAGACGGACACCCCAACTCTATAGGCCCCCACATTTGGGGTTGGGGCCTAATAAACGAGAAAAATTATAGCGGTAGTTTGAGTCATATCTAGAAGACATGGTTGATAAAGGTCTATAGCTGTGAAAAAATGTTAACTGTGTGATGAAATCACTTGTTGTACAGCTTGATGATAAGTACTTGTACTTCCATCTGTCACACACTTACGTTGACGTTGGTCGTGTTGGTTGCTCGGCAGTTATGATTTGGAATTAAAGAAAGAACAACCTTATTATAACTCGTATTGATTCGCTTGTATTTATAGAAATACCGGCGATATTCAGCAACGTAACATTTTAGATATTCAAGTAATAAACAACAATTAATATAAACACACGTTTTGTCACACCTGTTATGGTCTTGAGCCATTCTATTTAAAATATAATTAAATACTTGCAATTTTTAACAATCTCAGATCCGATAAAAATCCACATTTGAACGTAAATAACTCGTATGAATATGAATTTAATATGTGGTTATTCTTAAACACCTTCTCTATTGCATGTTCCTTGGGACAGCTTCTAAAAATGCTTGCAGCCATTGTATGAGGAAATAACATATTTGAAAAAAAAACTTAGAACATTATATATATATAAATATCTATATCGAATTCGTTTATATATGCATGCATTGATCATTTACCATATCTCCTGTGAATTTTTATGAGATAAAAAACATATGCAACACTCACGATTAATTCATTTGGATTTTTCACACGTATCCACTCTTCCCGCTATAAACAGTTTATTATCGCCCAGGAAATGGCTATTCACACATGTTTGGATCTTAAGCTGCGCCGCTCTCGTGAGTGTTTGTCGGTGTGTACTTCCGCCCCCAAGCTGATGCTGCAGTGTGTTTGTGTTAACGGTTTTATTTAAAGTGTTAAATTGCTGTTCTTTGACTAATTAAGATTATGTAATATAAGATTGTCGCTAATACGAATAAAGGCATATACAATTTTGATAAATGTTTCCTTTCTTAAAACAGGGCCCTTAAAAACTATAAATAATTCCGTAAAATTTGTTTAAAGAAACTATGGTTAAAAACAGCTACCACATAAAATCAGGAAGTCCAACTGACCATATTACACTTTAAGCTCAAATATCCTGGGTTTAACAAGTCATTATTATATTTTTAACAAAAAAAAACTACGTATCTGTATATATGTGTCTTCGATAATACCAGGATGCTTTAAAACGTAGATTTACTCTGTATGATGTCAATCGTGCGATCCAGTATACGAATTTTGCAGTGAATTGTTCCTTTTTAATGTTCCTCATGCTTACAACAATGAATCAACCAACGAGTAAATCGCATTATCTAGTATCATAGTTACCATGGTTTACTGATAATTATACAGTATAGATATCTAACGATTATATTAATTACTGACCTTACTGGATAGAACATTAAGATTTATAGAACCTTATTTTACATTAACATTTAATTAAGTTCGCTGTCAGATCATTAAAAAGGTTTGGTGGCTTAGAAAACCTGTTTCATAAGAAAGCTGAACTCTTTAAATATTTGAATGGAAACCGAAAATCAGAGCAAACAAGTTCCCAGAGGGCTTAATACTAGAAAACGCATTTACAAACCAAAAGGCATGGTCGTGTAGAAAAAAAAAACATTACAATAATGGGTTATAATTCAAAGATTTACTCACAACGATTCACGAATAGAATGTTCCCCGCCGTCTCGACAGTTTTTTTAAAAACAAGTTTACTTACTCAAGGTATTAAAAAATCCCTCGTTCATACAAGGCTCATGCACTAAATACTCGAATGTAAACCAAGAAGAGGGGTCGTATAGATAAACATTATAACGATTCAAAATAATTTAAAACTTCACTCACAACGCCTTTTGAACAATCATCCGCGCCACATTAAACAGGAAAACATATAGTAGACATGACAATGGCGACAATACATAAAAACGTCTTCACACAAGACACAATTTGAGTTACTCAGGAATTACAAAAAAATCCATGTTTCCTTGAGGGTTTAAAACAAGAAATTCATAAACGCAAACCAAAACACTGGACGGTTTTTCTCTTTAGCAGCCAGTCAAATGGTAGAGAGGTGTGAAAATGTGACATTATAACATGCATCGATCAGCGACTGTCTTAGGGGACTATAACACATAAACTCTTACAAAACGGTATCACTATGGGAACATTAAGTATGACCTGGTGTATCAAAATCACAATTAAATAAATAAAATGTCATGAATATATATCCCGCCATCCTGATGTATTCAAGTATGATTTGAATTCATCAACAAATTCAAATACACCTGTTTTCTAGAAGGCCTAATGCAAGAAATACTCGAAAGCAAACCAAAATGAATGTTATGTCCACCATTCTGGACTTTGCAATTGCGTCTATACCAAAGAAGAAAATGTTTCCACTACCTACCTACGCATTGGACGTTGCTAAATCGGGAAAGGCTACCTTTATTTGTTTGTTATCTGCGTAAGGCCAATGGAATGCAAAAGGCATATAAATGGTACATTCAATTGCTGTTTTGAAGAAATAAATCGTCTTTTTTTCTTTTAGATTGTTGGTTCGTCAAACGGGCAAATGTCTTGGTATATGAAAACATAATTTGACTTTCTAAAGGATTTAAAGAAAAGAATCTCTGTTTCCAAGATTTCTTTTTTTCAGGAAATACTCGAAACCAACCCAAAAAGCAAGCCGTATAGAAAGACATCAAATGATATGTAATTATCTAATGCTTAACGCGCAACGCTTTACGAACATAGCGCTCAACGAGTAGAAAACTTATGTTTCACCAGCGCATAGCAAGTTGTATACAAAAGCATCTGAATTATTCAGCCCATTGAAGCTCCAAAATATTTCATCGTCGTGTGATTAAAATCGATTTTAGGTCCGTCAGTCAGGCAATTGTCTTATCGTATAAAAAAATAATTACATTTTAACTAGAGGGCTTGATACAAGAAAACCTCTAGCGCAAACCAAATGGTCGGACCTTATAAAAAAACTATTAAAAAGACGTGTAATTATTCAAAACTAGTTTCACAATGCTTTAAGAATATAATGTAGCCCTTCGCCACACACGAAAAGAAGCCTGTGCTTATTTTATAGGAAATTGTTACAATGATGTGCAATTATTCATTTTTTACAACGCTTTACGAATATAATGTACCCCTTCGCCCTAAACGAGAAGAAACATAGCACCCATGACAAAGGAGATTATACCAGAAAATATCTTCGCTGCCGACGAATTACTTTTCTTTGGAGGCTGCTTTGTCACCCGCGCATAGCCATTGGTATGCACAATGTATCTGAATGGTTCAGCACATTGAGGTTTCGAAAGAATATACGGGCTTCTGATTAACATCGTTTTGCAAATCAGCAACAAGGATCGTACAAAAGGTGTGACGATTGGCAAACAACACCGTAAATATGCATAAGCCAGCGGTTTTTCGATGATTACAGGAGTTTTTTTTGTGCATAGCTTCTTTCTACACAATATCAGTACGCTAAAGGTAAGTAGCCTTTTTCTCTTTTTAAAATGAACTTTGCATACACATACACTGAGGTTTTGACAGTAAAACGTTGAAAGAAACCCCATTTGTTACGGTGTTCATGGTACTACATTCGATTTGTTCAAATCGCACTTCGAGGATAGGTTCCAGAACGTGTCAATAAATGGTGACTTATCGACTAAACGAACTAGAAATCGGCCTCCCCCAAGGTGCCGGGGCCGGTCCCGTTGGATATAAAGTCTATATAAAGCCAATCGGTATGCCGATCAGATTGCTGTCGTCTGAAGTGTTTTATCACATGTTTGCCGACGATAATCAACTTATGAGATTCCTCGACCCGAAGTCGATTTCATCTCAACTCACCGCTCGCTCGGATATCGAAACATGTATCAAAGGACTATCCGCCTGGTTTTATCAAAATGAGCTCAAATTGAATGAGAGCAAAACAGAGCTGCTCGTTATAGGAAAGAAAGCGCACCTCACAAAAATGCGATTTGACTCTGTCACCATCGGAAACGAAACTATTCAAGCCACCCCATTCGCTAAGAACCTTGGCATATTCATCGATGAAGAGCTCACAATGCGAAAACTACCAGCTTCGAGTACTGTGGTCGATTAGACGATTCATAAACACCGAGGCTGCCAAAACCCTAGCTGCATGCCTTATTCTTTCAAGACTTGACTATTGTAATAGTTTGTATTTCGGACTCCCCGATGTTCTATTAGATAAGCTACAAAAAGTCCAAAACTCGGCGGCGCGGTTTGTATATAAAATGAAGAAATCTGATCACATCACGCAAGCACTGCAGCGTCTCCACTGGCTACCGATACGACATCGCATTGATTTCAAAATCGCTCTTATCACGTACAAGACACTACGCAATGAAGGGCCAATGTACTTGAAAGACCTCCTACAAAGCGTCCCATATGAGCGAAACACGCGATCCAGAAATAGCTTGAAAATCCCAAGAACTAAACTCAAGACAGCTGGGGATCGTTCTTATAGTGTGGCAGCCCCAACGGTGTGGAACTCACTACCTTGCCACATTACAAACTCGAAAAAAGTTTCAAAAAAATCGCTTAAAACGCATCTTTTTAAAAAAGCTTACTACTAATTATTTTTAAACTATATGTATTCTTCATATTTTATATATATTTTATATTTTTCTCAAGTATTAGTTCTTAGTCTAGTCATTAATTAGTCATATGTAGTCATATATAGTCATTTATAATTCACTTTATTATTGTTAAGCGCTTTGAGAAATCAATGGTCGTATATCATTTTTATAAAGCGCTATATAAATATTGTTTGATAATAAATAATAAATAAATTTGTGAATTATGCTCAATCAATTATCACATCAGATACCAAGTTTTGTTACAATAATGAATCATTGGTTTAAGTTATCCATGCCAAAAATATATATTTTTTTATTTTTAGTTTTTAAAAATGAAGAACAATAAATAAAACTGAATGCCGATACTACTCTTAAGTCAACATCTAGCACTCTACAGCTTGTAAATCATTGGTCTTTTATTTCCAGATTAAATGGTACATAGAAATAGAGGTACTGTTCTGCTTGAAGCTGACTGGAGTGGGGTTAATGCATATTTCTTATTTGTATTTGATTTTAAAGTCATATTATACGGTTTAGAGTTTTTTTTTCAACCATGTGATATGGGGTGCTCTTCTTGAAAGAGTGCATCATCGTTCTCTGTATGAATTTCGTTATTGCAAAAATGTGAGTTATTTCTACTTAAGCATTTTTGTACTCCAACTATCAAAAATCAATATTCTTTGTAAGTTTTCTTTCAATTGAGAATGTTATGTTACAAGCAATAGGTTTTTTAAAACATTGAATAGGCAGTGATATTCTAGATGGAAGACAGATGTAATAAGATAACACTTGCATATTCTAAACTATTACAATGCCAAGGCAGTTCTTATCATCAGTGATTCAACAGTTTTCATAGTAAATGAATGAATAAAGTAAATTAAGTCTTAACTCTTTTCATTTGAACTAGGGCAGGCTTTACGCAACAGCTAAAATAAAGTAGCATTCTCATTCAGGCTTTTAATTGAGCATTTAATTTTTGTTGTAAATCATATATATGTTGCCGCCATTCTGTTGTCCTAGCCAATCTGTAGTTTGGCTGGACAGCCAATCTGTGTTAAACCACAGATTGGCTGGCTCAATCAGTCAATATGCAGATTGGCTAGATTTTTCCAGCCAAACTGCAGATTGGCTGAAACGGAGACTACAGATTGACTGAAATATTCATATTAGGTTTTCGGGGGTGGATTGAAAGATTTAACAAAATAAAACTATAATATCAATAACAATGATATTACAACAATAATATCAATTATATATTTTATGCAAGTGAGGTCATGTTACAAACTCTTTCACACAACTTCTAAGGTATCTTAGATGTAATTGTCTTCGATTGGCGCTGCTTTTGATGCATCTCACAGTTGATGGTGTGTTCTAATTACGATTCTATCAAACGATTGATTTAATCTTTGGTGCCCCTTAATGGATAAACCATTGATGCAATCAGGGCGTCTAGAGACAACAGATCAATGCCCCTTTGATAAATAACCGGCTCCTCAAACCATAACAGTCGGTATCTAAGGCCAGGCACAGCTCTGAGACCTAACTTATTGCCTTTTCAAATGAGATACTCGACATTCAAGATGCATCAGTTCTTCTAGGCCACTTGGATATGTCCACGGCTTTCGATACTGTCAATCATACTGTATGCTCAAACAACTTTAGTTCACGTATGGAATCACTGGTGTTGCACTCGAATGTTTTAGGCTCTTATCTTATAGATAGAAACTTATCTGTTGTGATAGGGAAGGCCCGGTCGGATCCAATAGCACTTGAGTGCTCCTTGCCACAAGGTTCGAAAACCGATCCGCGTTCATACTCGGAATAAACACAATCATTTGGCAATCTACTCAAAGTGCTCTCAGTCATATTACCTTGTTAATCAGATAACACGCAGCTAATGAAGGGCAACCTACGACACATTTTTCAAAAAAGGTGTTTAATCACCATCAAACAACTTTACAAAGACGAACAATAACAAAATAGACCTTTTCGAACATTAAAATTTTGCAAAAAGGTGTTCATTTTTTTGTCCAAGCCAGCTGAGCTGTTCCTCTTTTTCTAGCCAGCTTGGAGCAGAAAGGAACACCCTTTGAAATAATTTAACTGCTGAATATAAGTAAATTACCTATTTTTATTGACAAATGACATGTTATAAGACAATTGCAAGCAATTACTATCAATTTGCAATTATAGTGTTGCACGGCATAATTTACGCGATTATTGCATTTTAGTATACTATTTCTTAATTTTCAAAGCCGGCTAACATTATATTACTCATCATTTGTAATCGATGGCAAAAAACTAGAATACTAAAGGATATGTCGAAAGAAGTGTTTATTAAGAAAAATTCCACGAGACTTAGAACATTTTGAGGATTCCTTGATTCTGATTAAAATCACTACAGACGACCCCTTTCGCGTTGCTGTCAATAAGAAACAGACATGTGCTTTACACTTTTTACATGATATGGGGTGTAAACAAACATTTTTTTAAGTTTATCAAACATTTTTTGGTTTTGAAATGTATAACTTGGTTCCAGATACGTTAATATTAATATATTACATCAGAACGTGCAAATGTCACTTAACGGAAGGTTGCATATATCCTTTTAATAATATCGAGGGGTATAACAAACAAATAGATTCTGCTCACAACCCAACCCGTCATTAATTTCTTTATATACACCCGCCAAACACTTTTCAAATACTCTATTGTATACTTGGAAAAAGGGTCTAGCTACATAGGAAGAAATTCTTTAATAATGAAGATTGTTATATAGTCCATACATTTGAAGTTGCTTTAATCTCTAATAAACATTCTTTATTCAGAATGGGTTTTGTGTGGGGAAGAGTGACTTATATAATCAATAGTGTGGCCAATCCGGTATTCGGTTTTAAGCTTGAATTCAAAATTCATGGCATCACTATTCTCAAAAAATACTCATGATTGGCGACAAACGCTCATACTCCCCATGCATGCCCAATCATATTTTAAGGAAACCATTTTATATATCATCAATCAGACACTCAACACAAATATAAGAAAAATCAAAGTGTATAAGTTGGACTTTACGTACAATAAAAGATATACTGTTAATGTATCAATTTTAAGTAAATCATCAATATAGGATTAACAAGACAATCGTGGATTGCATATCCCCCGCCTTTGGACCTCGTCTCACGGGGAGCAGCACCTGGCCATATGGGGAAGCTACTCCTTTTTTCTATACAAACTGTTTGAAATGTATTTATTTTGCGAAATCGAAAAGGTGTGAAGATGTTTAAAATGCAACTTCCTTCTCCTCAAACGTAAGACAAAATCTCACAAGACGACCAAACGTAAGCATGTGATAATATTAGTAACTATTGATGGCTTGCCAGAAAAATTAAAACTCTAAATTGCATGGAGGAAAATGATATCAATCGTAAAATAGCTTGCATTGGCTAGGGTTTCATTGGTCTAATATGCCTACCCTAGCAAAAATCTTAACAATTTTCGGATAATCCGTTCTGGAGTACATTTACTTTCACTTTAAAAAATTGCCAAAATAGGTTCAATAAAGTTGAGATAGCATTGGTAGTGTACATAATCCCGGCGTGGCCGAACGGATATAGTGGTTGACTCACGGCTGGAACCACACAATAGCACTGACCAGACGGCGTGAGTTTGAGCCCACTACGGGGGGCACACATGTGGTCGATATTATTTTTTACGGAAAAAGACTAAGTTCGAAACTTCAAAAATCGCCAAAATTACATTTTTTTCGAAAATTTCAAAAATAACCTTGCGAGGTACAGCTTTGCTATATATTCTATCCAGCTGTGGTGTTTCATTCACCTACAGTGAACAGTTACTGAGATATCGCCTGGACAAACTCATCTGGACGGACGGACGGACAGACGGACAGACGGACGGACACGGTGCGTTTATATATCCCCCGCCCCAGCTAGGGAGGTGTGGGATAAAAAAGTCAATATTGACTTGACTTACTTGACTTAGATGCTCAGGACTCTTCGTCCCCTCGCTCTCTCCAGACGGCTGACTGTACGCCAATCCCCACGGTCCGATGCTCTGCGCGCTGCGGTAGCAATAGGGAGCCTTGTGTCTTCTCGCACCTGTCTTCTGAGTGATCCATTTATTGGGTGGCCTGCCTCGCGGTCTTGGATTTGGGAAATCTTCTCGGTAGGCTTTGGCGACATAACTTTCAGGGGGCGTCTTTTGACGTGGCCAAACCAATTCAGCCATTTGTGTTTTACCACTTCAGTGATTGTGTTTTTCATCTGAAGGGCTTTACGGATGTGCTCGTTTCTCAGCCTTTCTCTGCGCGTCACCCCTAGTATGGTTCTTAAGCAGCGCATTTCAAACACCTCGAGTCTGCGCGTTTTGCTCGATCTGAGGGTCCATATTTCGGATGCGTATGTGGCTATGGGCACTATTAAGGCATTGCAAAGGCGTATCTTTAGGGCATTGCATATTGACTTCTTTTTCCAAATGGCCTCTCTCAGTCCGCCAAATGCCGTCGACGCGAGCCCTATACGCCTTATTACATCTTTAGCGCTATTTAGTGCTACGCTTCCCAGGAATACAAATTCTTCTACGTGCTCTACTTCTTCCCCGTCGATGATGACTATTCGCTGGTCGCTCGGGCAGATAATTTTAGCTTTGGCGCCGTTTATTTTCATACCCCATTTTTTGCAAGCATTTTCGAGCTGTGAGGTTGACAGATGGAGCTTATCGAAAATAGCTGATAGGAGAGTGGTATCGCCTGCGTATCTGATGTCTATTGATAAACTGTTATTGAGTTTTAGTGTGCTATCTAGGCTTTTCAATTCTTTCATGACAAATTCTAAGAAAATATTGAATAGAGTGGGTGATAGCAGGCATCCTTGTCTAAGGCCGATCTTCACTGCGAACCACTCAGTTATCTGTCCATCGATGACTACAGCGCACTCTGTCTCATTGTATAGGGACTCTATAATACGGACGATTCTGGGGTCTATACCGATTGCGATCATCATTTTCCACAGGGCCTTCCTCCATACCGTATCGAAGGCAGCCTTGAAGTCAACGAAATTAAAGTGTAGTGGGACGCGATGTTCTTGGGCTTTCTCTATGACCTGTCTAACAATATATATGGCGTCTACCGTGCCTCGTCCGGGTTTGAAGCCAAATTGGCTCTCACCAGTTGCCTCCTCCGTCTTCAGCTCCATCCGATTGAGCAGGATTCTGCTGAATACCTTGCCTCGGATAGAGAGGAGCTAGATGGCTCTGTAGTTGCCCGGATTGAGTTTATCGCCCTTCTTGTGTATGTGGGTGACTAACGTGCGTATGTGGGTGACTAACGTTCGGAGTCTTCTCCTGCACCCAGATGGCGTTGAATATTTTGTGGAGCATTTCTATCATGGGCTTCCCACCCGCTTTGAGAACCTCGGCTGTGATATTGTCGATGCCGGGGGCCTTCCGGTTCGTCATTTTCTTGACAGTCTGCTCGATTTCCTCTAGGGAAATGGGCGGGAGGTCATCTGCTTCCTCTGGGGAAGGGGTGGGCGGATATTTCGTCTATTGCGGGGGGCTAGTGGGGAAACGCGGTATTGAGATGGACTCAGCATTTCAGGACCTCTTTTTTTGTCTGTGTGGGTGTTTCCTTGTTTGTCTTTAACGGCGCTCATTAGTTTCCTCGGTTTTCCCTCGAATTCCCTGACTGTTCGGAAGAGGTTGTGGCTATTGTTGTGTTTGTGGTCTAGCTCAAGTTACTCACGGAAAGGAACGACCTAGCAAACGACTTCGAAGTGAAGCTAGGGGATCGTTCGCTCCGCTGCTCGACCTGGACCCCGAAGATATAGAAACCATGTATGACGGCTTCAAAGAGGCAACAAACAGCACTACAGAGAGAACGGTCGGCTTTAAAAGAAGAAAGGAAGTAGAGGGCCTGCCTCGGTGTATAGAGGAGGCCTGCGAACAAAGACGTCGTGCCAGGATTGAAATGATATCAAACCCTCTCAGCACAGAGAAAAGAGCCCTCTATCAATCAGCAAATAAAGTTGTGAAAGCGGCCGTGAAAGCCCAAAAGCAAAACGCATTAGAATGCAAAAGTCAAGCAAAAGCGTTTATATTATTGATTACTGCTTTAAGAATGAGACCCGTTTTTTATATACTTGGAAAAACGATCACATAGAATGCTATTGTCTTGTTTACTTTCTCGTTTAAATGTCAAACATATGTAATGTCGTAAAACGTCACTCATATCAACATCAAAACATTTGTGATCAGACACACTAGAAGGAGGGGCAAGTTTTTTTGGGCCACATATAAAGGATTTCTTTTGAATTTAGACGTAAGTGTCAGTGTTAAAGAAAATGTATGCTCAAATATATGAAAAACCTTTTACAAAAAAAATCATAAGGTTGTAGTTGAAAACCAGATATGTTTTGTAACTTTGTTATTTGAATTCATTCATCAATAAATTATTTTATTTTGTTTTGTGGCTGATGAGAAAATTAACACTTAGTCAGATATGTCGCCGAAGTCACACAAGTCGGAAACATAATCAGCTGGATAACTCTCGAAGTCTATACAAGACGTTGAACGATGGACTGTCAATAACAAGCTCAAATTAAATCATAGTAAGTCTAAATGTAAATTTCTTATATGATGTACTAAGATCAACCGCACAAATGTGACAGTTTCGGAGCTTTCGCTCAAAGATAACGCCATAAACGAGCTGTGGAAGTTATCTAGGTGTCTGGATGAAACACAGTGTACACATGGAAAGACATAGACTTGAACTCTGTAAAACCTGTATATTTTACATTAACTGGATTCGAAATACACGCCTATGTCTCACCAGTGCCATGACCAAAATTATCTATTATTTAACGCGTCGATTAAGCAGCGCACTGATTTTCA
>LQRL01107775.1:9671-28554 GCA_001703475.1 Hydroides elegans | reverse complement strand
GGGGGGGGGGGGGGGGGGGGGGGCGCAAATCTATTTTTTGGTCTTACATATAAGGGCGAACAGGGGGCGTGCGCCGGGTGCGCCCCCTCTAAATCCGCGCCTGAGAAACTAGAGTATCAAATGTATGCCTAATGTCATTCTTTTTTTTAAATGTAGGCTACGTATAACAGCTCACGACCTTCAAAAATGAATTAAAGCTATCTTTAAAACTTTGCTCTCGATTCATCAGTAAATGAAACACATTGATGGATAGTCATGTTCCCATTTGAAGGGCACCCCACGACATATTTTTCAAAAAGTTGTAAAATCAACTTAAAACAGCATTACAATTACGAAGAACAATCAAATTATGGTTTTTGAACATTTAAATTTTGCAAAAGTTGTTCCTTCTTTCCAAGCCAGCTGGGCTGTTTCTTCCTTTCTAGCTAGCTAGGAACATAAACGGAACACCTTTTGCGAAAGTTGAAATGCTGAATATAACCAAATTACGTATCATATCTTGCAAATTACAGTTATTCATACAATTGCAAGCAAGTATAGTTAATTTTACAATAATAATTCTCACTACTTATGGGAAAAAATGAAAATTATCAAAAAAGGTGTTCCTCAAACTGCTCAAATCTCCAAGCTAGAATGAATTTTCTCAAAATTTTCAAGCCAGCTTGAAATGGTGGGAACACCTTTTTTTGGGGGAACAGCTCGTGAGGTGCTCTTCCCCTTTGTCTATCTGAACTGGTAACTTGATAGGTAAGTGTGTCCTTTTGAAGGCCAGTCCTAACCCACTCGGCAAGGGTCGTCCATAGTACGTCGCAATCGGACGTGACGTTCAGAGGACGACCTACTTTGGGCCCGTATGAAAGTTTTCCGGACGTCCTTTTACGTCCCGGCGTCCGTAGAACGTAATTCGCACGTCAGTTTCGAACGCGACGTCGATGCAACGTCTTCTCTACGTCCGCGACGAATAAAGACGTCCGGAAAACTTTCATACGGGCCCAAAGTAGGGCGTCTGCTCAACGTCCGTGGACGTCTTGCCGAGTGGGAAACTATCACAACCCGATGAGCAAACGGCAATTAACATAGTTTGAAGGGCACTCACGACCCAATATTATTTTCAAGTGATGATTGGAGCATTTAACTACTTGAAACATTCGATTATACAATATAATCAAGAAAATGTTTAAAGATTTATTTATAGAAATATTTTATTTTATAGAAATTGTATTCTTAGTTTTGTAGCTATATATGACTTCATTTCGCTCATCTAGATAGCTTAAGACAGGAGAGGAGCACATTTTATAACAAATGAAAATCTTTATTTTAACATGTCATTGTTTGATTGTATAAATGACGTCGACCACGTCGTTCGATTGTAAATGACGTTCACTGATGTTCTTTCTTTATGAATTCGCAAGAACCTAGAATTCCGTCGCAACTTACGATTTCATAAATAAAAAACAACAGTGAAAATCGTTCCGTTCGATATAAATCGCATGTTTTATGTTACCCAAGCATATACATATTGCGGTCTTTAGCAAATTTCTGAATTGGAATTGAGCAGCAGTTTTATTTGCAAGCTTAATTGATTTAGCTATTGTATGAATCTGTGTAACTAGTGCTCCAACTTAACGCATTTTATAGGTGTGCGGTGATAAGATGGTATGCATAAAAAATATCGAATAATAATGCGGCCAGCAAGTTATAAAAATAACCTTTCAGAATGCTGATCTAGGGTTTTTACTTTTTTTCACGTTAACAAAATTAATGAAACTTATATGGCTCTTAATTAAAAGTTAACGTTTTTTTTTCATGGCATGATTTGGACTCATAGACCAATTACCCACTCGGCAAGACGTCCACGGACGTTGAGCGGACGCCCTACTTTGGGCCCGTATGAAAGTTTTCCGGACGTCCTTATTCGTCGCGGACGTAGAAAAGACGTAGCATCGACGTCGCATCCGAATCGGACGTACCAATTACGTTCTACGGACGCCGGGACGTAAAAGGACGTCCGGAAAACTTTCATACGGGCTCAAAGTAGGTCGTCCTTTCAACGTCACGTCCGAATGCGACGTACTCTGGACGACCCTTGCCGAGTGGGTATGAAAACGGTTAACAGATAATTAAACTGTTTTAATCGAACAACCTTGTTTGAAACACCTAAACGCACTCATATTCAATTCAATGACCATATTGTATTACCAAATTGCGTTTAAATATATTACGTTACAATACCGAATTACATTTTTGCGTTACTTTAAAACCCAAAGTTATGTAACAAATTTTCAAAAGGCGTTTTTTTCTACTTTTTCTACTGTTTATGTATATTTATATATTTTACTTAGTAAATCACCTATATCGTTAATAACTGGACCATTCAGTTGAGTAGATTTGATTAAGAAATACTCATTTCGTACTTAAATTAGTTTCGATAAGAACAACTATACACGTTATGGGGAAGATTCTAAGCGGATCCAAATAAAAAAATACTGACATTTTTTTTTTTACATTTTAAATCAACTTGTTTTGTTGTATTAAAAAATTAGAGCAAACTTTTTTAAATAGAAAGGGTACCATTCTTTAACCGTATTTATCAAGTCAATAATGACCGGTTGCGCTCCGCGGTGTTAGCTTCAAGCCGTTCATGGGCACTTCATGTTTTGTATTTAAGATTTGGTGTGATTGACAATTTTGTAAAATGTATACCAATATGTCCTTATAATAAGGATTTTTTTTTGGAAATAAAACTAATGAAATGAATGAGGATGCGTGTTGCTCATCAGTTGGTATATGCCATTAAACATTTATTTTTGAGCATTATTGATAGAAATATATCTATTAATAATGGTTAGGCCGCGTTCACGCAATCGAAAAAGCTCGGAAAAAGCACGAAGCACGATATTTCCCAAACCAACACTTGTATAAAAACATAGCAATTTATCCCCTCACGCAAAAATTAAGGATATTGTTTTGCGCGAACACGCCTTTAGATATCAATATATGGTTTCTTGAAGGAACATAAAGCAGCGCTTAAGCATCGTTCAAACTAGGCTTGGGGCCAACACTGCTGACTGCAAACGGCCAATAATGTTTTTTTGTTTGCGTTCGACTAAAATCAGTCATTCAAAAATTGCAGGTTGATTTATACTCAGGAGCGGTATTTATACAACAGACTCTTGGTTGGAATCTCTACGTAGGAGTGATATTCTTGCTGCTGATTACTATCATTTTCACAGCTTTCGGTGAGATAATATTAGAAATATATGTATATAATCACATTTAATATGTGTTACATTTAATATGTGTTTATAAATAAGAGATATGATATTATTAGGTTTAAAGTTTTGTTTCAGATAGACACTTATTTAGAGTATATATACTTGAGAATGAATTCATAATTTTTCGGGCTTCCCTTTTCACACAAAACGTAGGGACACTTGTTTTCTGACGCCGTGAGACGATCAGAAATAAGAATGCACATTCTAACTATTTACTTTGTTTTTATTTGCAAGCAAAAAAAGTGTTTCACTAATAATTATTTTTAATCAAATATTTCTTTCAGGTGGTCTTACAACTGTGATATTCACCGATGCACTTGCTGTAGTTATAATGGTGATTGGAGGTCTCATTCTCACCATTATCGGTAAGTTGTTACCCACTCGGCAAGACGTCCACGGACGTTGAGTGGACGCCCCACTTTGGGCCCGTATGGAAGTTTTCCGGACGTTCCTATTAATATTCGTCGCGGACGTAAAATAGACGTTGCATCGACGTCGCGTCCGAAACTGACGTACGAGTTACGTTCTACGGACGCCGGGACGTAAGAGGACGTCCGGAAAACTTTCATACGGGCCCAAAGTAGGTCGTCCTCTCGACGTCACGCCCGAATGCGACGTACTATGGATGACCCTTGCCAAGGGGGTACCGATTGAGACGATTTTGTACTTAAATTTGAGCTTTGGTCAAAGGAATTAAAACAGTTTACTTATTTTATGTTGCATAAATGAGAATTGCTTCATGTTAAAAAAAGTATCAGATTGATTTCGATCGGGCTTGATTGTATATTATACACGTTGTTTTGTGAATAGAGGGTTGGATACAATATTTGTAAGAAACAGACATCTCATTGCGACCAGCCAAATCATGGGAATCGACGTAGACTCAAAACAGTGTTTAGTGTTATAGTAAAAATTAACCACAAATCTGATCCCCGCAATAGTAACATACATGTATATTATTCATAAATAGATAATGAAACTTATACATCATTGTTTATTACGTCAGGGTTTGTACAGGTGGGCGGTCTGACCTCACTGTCCTACAAATATATGCGCGCTGTTCCGAATACCACACTGGAAAATCCAAATACGACGTGCGGTTATCCCAGGGATGATGCGCTCCATATATTCAGGTGGGTATCCGGTCAAAAAGTACCCGTACATAAAGCCCAGTTTACTATTATCTTTAAAGTCGGGTTTTCAAAGATATCTCCTAAAATATGCAAACTACAAGTCTCAAATTTTAACAGCATGCCTTTGGGGGTAAAACCCCAATAGGAACTGTCATATTTTTTGCAGTTAAAATGAAAATAACGATTTTCATTTGTTCTTTACCATTTTTGCAAAAGCTAGCAACACAGTAAATTATCAAACCTCTCTATTCTTGCCTAAATTTCGTGTCTGGAAGGTTTTTTTTATTAAACACGTCGATAAAAAAACCTTTCAGGCACGAAATTTAGGCCAAAATAGAGAGGTTTGATAATTTTACTGTGTTGCTAGCTTTTGCAAAAATTAGCATATTTTAGGAGATATCCTTGAAAAACCTACTTTAAAGATAATAGTAAACTGGGTTTTAAACTTCCGATCATAAACTCACAATTTTGGCGACATAGGACATAAAGACCCCGATCAAAATGTGAAATAAAATGTTTTTTTTTTTCAATATATTTTAATATTATGATAAATTATCATTTAATACTTTATAATTTTAATTTTGCTAAAAACGATGACAAAAATGTTAACAAATTATATATCTACCCGGGAACTTTATATCATTTGTTGCCAAAATCGTGACTTTATGACCGGGGACTAAATGTCCTGGGACTTTTTGACCGGGATTCATTCAGGTGAAGATGACTGGATCACGGAATGAAAAATATTATGATACTGCAGGGCTTCGAGCTATAGTATAAACTATTTGACAGCGATTCGTTTTCAATAATTAAATAAATAAATAAACACAGATTCTTTTGGAATTTTAGGCACAGTAGTGGCTCCATATGATTTAAACATGATCGTGTTTGAAACTCATTTTCCTGCCCTTATCTGCTGATACATTGTAGTCACCTTGACCTTTATGTTTAATATACTTAATCTAGTTAGAAAATCCTAACATATTAAGTGTCCGATTTTTCAAATTTTGATGCACGTTTCAGGGATGCTTTTGGTGCCGATTATCCATGGCTCGGCACGATTCTCAGAACAACGTTGGGGTCACTCTGGTACTGGTGTGCTAACCAGGTAATTAAGCCAGCAATTTAAGATAGTTTGAGTAAAATAACCTCGTTCATTTCAACAAATTCGCTCATTTTATATCTTTACGAACTAGTTCAAATCTATTTATCAATGGCGTTATTTCTCGCAAAACGTTTTAAATGCAAAATACCGATATATTTATCTAAATGGAATATAATTCTTTTAATAAACACAACACAGGAGACCATATCAAATATGATATTTGACCGTTTACTAGGTGTTAGTTCAACGCGCTCTAGCTGCGAAAAACATCACACACTCGAAGGGCGCCACCATCTTTGCCGCTTATCTCAAATTATCTCCTATGTTCATTATGGTTCTCACAGGCATGATCAGTCGGGCTCTTTATCCGGGTGAGAATCTTATGAATGCACGAAATTGATAAGTCACAGAATGAATATTATGAAAACACGAAATTGATAAGTCGCAAAATGAAACCCTTTACTTCTTTTTGAAAAAAAAATCATATTATTTTCGTGATATTTAATATGCTTCTATTCAAAACCCAATATGCAAAATTGCAAAAAGGGTTGAGGTATGTCCAAAACTCAGAAATGTTCAATGGGGTTCAAAGTGTTCAGGATGTTCAAGATAAATGCATTATAAGTATCAACGGCTATTTTTTTAAATTTTTTTTTAACGGTAGTGTGTTATTCATTCTAATGTTCAACGGCTAAAATTATTTATCACACAGATAGATAATATATGCCCATTTTAACGAAATGCTTTTCTTGAACGATGTGTGTCATTTGTTCTATATGTTCAACGGCGGAAATAAATGATATATTTGCACCATCTTTTGTGCCTGTTTGAATTACTTTTGCATTTAAGGTATGAATCCTGAACATCCTGAACATCTTGAACACACTTGAACATAAAATAGTCCTGGACATAAATGAAAGGGTTTTGACCAAAATTTGTATTTGATAACTACAAATAAAATAGTAAAAATAATGTATTAATCGTGATGGATGTTACAGTTTCAAATATCATATCAAACAAAAATTATTGGTATGAATCATGAAAATATGCATTCATTTTTATGGTACGCGAAATGCGTTATATATTCGTTTTGAGTAGAAATTGTATTCTAAACAATGAATCCCTTGTATGAAAGATCAAATAAAATAAAATTAAATTAAAATTATATTAATTATTTTCTTTTAGACGAGGTTGCGTGCGCAGACCCAGTAGTTTGTCAGGCTGTGTGTGAAAACGAGGTTGGCTGCAGCAACATTGCACTTCCCAAACTGGTCGTCGAACTGCTACCTTTGGGTGAGCAATTTTGCTTATTGCTTTAGATTCATCATATACGTTCCACGCAAAAACTATTACGGTTTAAGTATATATAACAGATCGAAATAGCTACTATTTAAGATGAAACTGGATTGTTTGTAAGGCTCTTTTTCGAGTGTGGGCGAATACGACATATTAACGTTTTTAAAGCTTAAATAAGACTCTATTGTGTCGCACGTACGTCTGACGTAAAATATGTTGGTAAAACGTTATTCAACGTCCTTTAATCATTGAGAAAAAAAAAAACGGATTACTGAAGGGCACCCCACAACACATTTTTCAACAAGGGGTAAAATCGGAACTTTTTAAATATGGACAGCCAAAAAATAATGTTTTTCTTTTAATATTAGAATTTTGCAAATAAATGTTCACTTTTTCCTAGCCAGCTGGGCTGTTTTTCCTTTTCTAGCCAGCTTTGAACAGAAATTGAACACCTTATGCGACAATTAAATGTTGAATATTGCTTAATTATCTATCATATCTTGCAAATAACAGTTTATTAGACAACTACATGCAAATGCAATCAATTTTTAAATTATTATTCTCATTTCTTATCACTTAAATGATGAATTGAAGGGCTCCGTGCAACAATGTGTTAAGTCTTAAATTGACGTTTTGAGAAAGAGGGCATTGAATGTTTTTACATTGGTCATTTATACAAGGATTGGCAAGTGGCCAAATGACAATATAATTATGATCGCATCGATTTCGTAGCTTTATTTCAGTATATCATGTGACATTTTGCAAAGCATTTTAGCGAAACATGTTAAGTCGACTTAACACATTGTTGCACGGATCCCTTCAATTATCAAAAAAGGTGTTCCTCAAACTACTCAAATCTCGAAGCTTGTAATTATTTTTGGTTTCACTCTAAATCTATCCTTTTGATCACTCTCCCCTTCTCATCTTAGGTCTTCGAGGTCTGATGATCGCTGCAGTTATAGGTACATTGACGTCAATCTTCGACAGTTCATCTACTTTCTTTACACTCGATATCTGGTTGAAAATCCAGCCCTATCTTATCAATTAACTAGTTTTACCAAACCTGATCACGTGCACCCCCTGTTTTGTCACTAATATGCATGACAACCAAATTTATTCGATTCAACATATCTGAACATATATTTCTTGATTAAACGTCTACGCGGTTTAATGATAGCAGCCATGATTGCTGCAGTTATAAATACATTGACGTCGATCTTCAATAATTCATCGACGCTCTTTACGCTTGACATATGGTCTTAAATCAAGTCCCACTTTATACATTAATTAATCTTACCACAAATATACACAACGACTATTTTTCACTTACAGCCTTGAACACTTATAGGAGGATTTCATCATCATATCATCACGGAACTTCAACTTAGTACTACCAAGCTTATTTCTAACCGGGTTTCCCCAAACCAAATAAATACTTCAACAAAATATCTTAACTTTAATCTCATAATCTCTAAATTTATTAATATTTCTGAATTTTAGGTCTACGTGGTCTTATGATCGCTGCTATGATAGCAGCGGTTATAAGTACATTGACGTCGATCTTCAATAGTTCTTCTACTCTCTTCACACTGGATATCTGGTCGAAAATACGGCCAATGGCGTCGGATCGCGAACTGCTTTTGGTCGGCAGGTGAAATATCTTTCCTATTGGTGAATCAGTTAATCTATCATGTAAGCTTTTTGGTAAAACCGAACTTATACGATTTCTCACAAAACTATTATCATTCGATGTCTAAATGAACTAGTGTTTCTAAATGTGAAACAGGTATATATTTCTTTCTATTTCGAAATTTCTAAAACAAAACGAAGTCAAATATTCTGTTAAAACATGCTGAAATAACGATAACAATTCCTATGTTATAATGATATTTAACAATGAGTAACATATCCATATACATGAAATACCTATAATTTATTATATATATATAAAAAAAAAACACATTTTGTACAGACTTAGTATTTCATTTATATTTCATAAGGGTTCGTTTGACAAAACGTTCGGCACTGCACATTGTTTTTGTAGCTGCTCTAGTCATGTGAATCCATTTATTGTTTCTTTGATAAAATAAAAATTAAACGGGTCATTTTAGATTAAAAACAAATATATTATTTGTTCTCCGTTTAGACTCTTCCTCGTGTTGCTTGTTGGTATTTCCGTTATGTGGATTCCGATGATTTCGGCGGAGAGGTGTTCCGTTATTCAACGTCCAAACATCACTCACTATATTCATAATTACCATAAACAAACTTCTTTACATTTTTGGATATTTATCTTTTGTTCATTTCAAGGCCTTTCCTGGTTGACATTTCCATTACCCTGTGTATGGATATCTATATAACTTTTCCTTTTTTCATACAAAACCAACATTATAATACAATCAAATCACATAAAATATAAACATATATATTTCATTTTCTAGGCTATTCCTCGTTCTACTTGTCGGCATTTCCGTTATGTGGATTCCTATGATTTCGGAC
Organism: Hydroides elegans; assembly: GCA_001703475.1. Lineage (NCBI taxonomy): Eukaryota > Metazoa > Annelida > Polychaeta > Sabellida > Serpulidae > Hydroides > Hydroides elegans. The sequence continues at coordinate 19,246 of LQRL01107775.1, read as the reverse complement.
GCCCAGGGCGGGGAAGTCTTTCGTTACTCAACCACAGTGACGGGGTACCTCGGGGCGCCCACTTGTGCCATGTTCATATTGGCCATGTTCTGGTATCGTTGTAATGAACCGGTAAGTGTTATGGGTTAATATTCCCTTTAAAGAATAGTATATTATATTGAAATGTTACACTGAAACTGTAACTAATAAACATATATATGTGTAAATCGTCCAAGGATGCGTTTTGATGCATGCTGGTTATCTAAAGAATATGATTAATTGAACTTACGCATTTTTTTCCCGCCAGGGTGCGTTCTGGGGCATGCTCATTGCGCAGGCGTTGGGTCTCTTGCGATTGACTTTGTTTTATCCACTTCCGGACTGCGGCAGCCATCTTTGATTTTATTGCATTTTATGTATTTTTTTCTATGGTGTCAATATACGTTCTTGGACATGGTGATTTCAATGCCCATGTTTACACAGGAATATGTCATGTTAAAACATCCTCCTCCACTATTACCAGGCTCGAACAACATGTCGATTTAACTTATGCTATGTAAATTATACCATAATATTTGATATATTTTTTCTACCGCAAGGGTGCGTTTTGGGGCATGCTGATCGCTCAAGCGTGGGGTCTCGTACGATTCGTCCTTGACTTTGTTTATCCACTTCCGGATTGTGGAGAACCCGATGAGCGGCCGCCTTTTATCAAGGATTTCCATCCTTATTATCACACGTTTTCACAGGTATTTCATTAATCTAACTGCATAAAAAGGATGTTTATCATTTTCCTTACCATGACGATATACGCATTTTACAGCGCGGGTCTACGTCCCCGTTCGCTGATATAATATAAATGTAATACCAACAACTATACACCCGCTGCGACTCTAGTACAATATATTCTGATTTGCGCTCCCGGTTCAAAATATCTTCATACACCCCTGGATTTTGTCACTTGTTTACAAACATTGAATAAGGCTAAAATGCGTTTTACACCGGCTAGTTCTTTAGATGTATATCATTAATAGCCGTTACAGAACTGATTTCAATGTATTTGTACTGTTTCAGATCGTCCTGGCTTTCGTCGCAGCTGCCATAATCAGCTGGCTCACTACACCGGGCATGCCGAAAGAACAAGTTAGTATGCCGTCAAAAAACACACGTAAAGTTGACGTCGCGAAAAGGAAAGTGACGTCGAGAAAGCATACGTGACGTTGATAAAAAACATGAGGTTTTGAAAATAAATGTGTCATAATGAAACTTAATAATATGTCAAAACATAACTGAGACCGAATTACATGATAAGTTGACTCTAACGCCCGACATACACAAGGAGCAGGTAAAAGTGACACGTCACAATAGGTAAAGATGATGTCGCGAAAACTTATATGACGTCATGGAAAAAAGAAATGACGTGGCGAAAATTAATATGACAATACGAAACTAAAACATTATGTCAAAAAATGACTGCATCATCATTATAAGCTGGCTCACCACACTGGAAATGTCCATTTCTTAACGGGACAGGTAAGTGTCACGTCACAAAACGTGAAAGGTTACTTCTCTAAACGAAATGTGACGTCTAGAAAAATATGAAATTACGTTGCGAAACAAAAAGTGAAAACTTATTTTCGAAACCTTTTAGTTGTTATCCCCCGTGAAACGGAGGGATATAGGTTTGGACTTGTCCGTCCGTCCGGCTGTCCGTCTATCCGTCTGTCCGTCCGTCCGTCTGTCTCACCCTGAGGGTAGGTGTCTTGTAGACATCACATCGCCATTAATGGACGTGCCTAGAGGTTTTTCCTCTCCATATTCGATACAAACAAGGATTATAGACGTGCAACGTTAAGGTTTCAGTTTGATCGACGTAAAATTGTCGGAATTACAGCCCTCTGAAATTCTTGTTTTATTTACGCTTAGGGTGGGTGTCTTGTAAACAATACATGGCCACCACTGGACGTGCATAGAGGTTTTTTCTCTTCATATTCGATACAAACAAGGATTATAGATGTGCAACGTTAACCTTTCAGTTTGATCGGTCACAATTTGTCGAAATTCAGGCATTTGAATTCGTGGTTTCCTCCAGCTTTATTTGGTATCTTGTGAATGTCAGATCTTTATTAATGAAGTGGTTACAAGTTTTTACTGTTCATATAGCTTCTAACGAAGGATTATAGGTGTACAACGTCAAGGTTTCAGTTAAGTCGGCCAACAATTGTTGAAACATTACGCGTATAACTTGATGTTATGAGCAAAGGAATGTTCTGAAAAATGGTTGTCAGAACGACGTTGTGAGAAAGACGTTATGAGAAAGCCGTTATGAGAAAGCCATTGTGATAAAGACATTGTAAGACGTTGTGAGAAAGCAAACGTTGTGTGAAAGCTGTTGTTAGAGAGACATTTTTATGGGTAAGACAAAACGATTTGATTTGCTGTCGCCATAATTAACATTATGGAGCCCGCATTCGAATCGACGAATATGGTTTCAGATTTTTTCTGTCTTGATCATATTTTAATTTATAGCCTTCTGGGAAAATTGTGCTTGTTTGTGAAAATAACGTGCACGGGGGATCCTGCTGCTCTCTGACATCATATAGTTGAGTTTTAGATTTGCATCATTTTATTTGTTTTCAGTTGGGAGGCCTGACGTTTTGGACGAGATTCACGAAGCCCTGGAAAGACGTCACGTTTATATGACGTCACAGAAACGTATATATGATGTCGCAAAACATTTTTTTCTTTTCAGCTTGGAGGCCTGACGTTTTGGACGAGATTCACAAAGCCCTGGAAAGACGTCATGTTGGAGAAATACAAAAAGGAAATCACGCAAGTTATGGAGGTCAACGGGGACACTGCTGACGGTAAAAAGTGCATCAAATGGGTTAATAAAAATAACTTATTGGATTAATTTGAGCGGAAACTTCTTGAGTCATGTGCCAATTTTTGAAACCTTTATGATTGGAAACTGTTTGGGGGAAAACAATTTTTGTGTAAACTTTTGTCCTATGTTGTCATTTTTGGAAACTTAATGGGTGGAAATTTTTGCGGAAATATTTTGAGTGGATAACATATTTTCAGAATGCTTCTCTGAAAGTGTCAAATGGATATGTCTGACGACCTGTATCGTCTAAATACATGTATGTTGCCTCTCAAACGTCGAATGAACACCCTTCTCAATTCAAGAATGAAATGGAACATCGAGAGAACTTTCATATGGGCCCTTCTAGTCTACACAAAACCTCATCCTGAGCTCATGGTGACCTAAAAATAATCAATCTGAGGTCACCGTGAGATCATGGTGAGGTTTTATGTAGACTTGGCTAGTTTGGACGATTATTTCGACGTTTCTCGACGTCTTGCCAAGTGCGTTATATATGCAATTCGATATTTTATTTTCAGATCAAGTGCAGTCAACGTCAATCCTTAAAGACAGCATCGAATCTAAAACAACTGAAAGTCTCATTACGAATGGAAAGCATCTTGACAATAACAGCGGTGTAGTGGAAGGATGCTCGAATTATGTAGAATGCCAAGAACTTAAACAATTTACAGGTATAAGTCAACGTTATACAATTAGAGTAATCACCACGTTGTTAAAAAGTTGTACCGTGTTGTACAAAATTCTCACGTTATGATTATTTGTTACTTCTTTTATTCTACAATTTGGTGTTTGATTATTGAGCAAAAATAAGGAATAATAATCTTAATTAGTCCTTTGATTTCCGCCTCAAATCAAATTTTTGAACATAAATATGTTGTTAAGTGTTTTATTGAATGCTTAAATTAATAATTACACGTCAAAAACAAATAAAAAACTATAAATATATGTACTACTTACCCAACATAAAAAACACGTACATATGACCTTGACCTTTGACCTTTCAGCTCCTGAACACAAGGTCATTTCTGCAGAACCGGAACTGGAAGGTCACGAATCCGAATCTTTGGCTGATCCAGAAGAAGAAAGTTTCGAATCCAGAATGGACTATTTGACAGAAACGCGATTTTGGAAGAATTTCAATAATATCAATGCTATATTGATGTGCGCAGTAACTCTGTTTTTGTATGGCTTTTTCTATTAAAACATTGTTAATTCCTAGGGTTCAGTCATATAGAAAGTGTCTTTTTAGGTGGTTGTAAATGTATTCCAATGTAGTCTAATTAGAAATTCGATTCAATTCAATATTTCTTACTATTTGAATAAAACGAGGTTTTGGGAGAAATTTCAATAATATCAATGCTATAATAATGTGCACAGTGTTTTTGTATGAATTTTTCTATTAAGAATATTTTTAGGGTCTAGTTATACAAGAAGTGTCTTTTGAGCAGTTTTATTTTTTTGTATGGTTTTTCTATTATTTAGTTGTTTAATTTTTAGGGTCTAGTCATACAAGAGTGTCTTTTGAGTTTGTTTTATCCTAACAGTTTTTTTTTCGAGGTTTACCTTAAGAAAGTTTCGAATCTTAAATGGACTATTTGACATAAACGCATTTTTGGAAGAACTTCAATAATATCAATGCTATTCTGATGTGCACAGTGACTCTGTTTTTGTATGGCTTTTTCTATTAAGATGTTTTTTTTTCAAATCTTTGAAGTTTAGTCTTAAAGAAAGTGTCTTTTGAGTTTCATTAAATCTTAACGAACCGTGTTTTCCGATGTAGTCTTATTTGAAATTTCGATTCAATTATTTACTATTTGGGTGAAACGAGGTTTGGGAAGAATTTTAATTATATCAATGCTTTATTTCATGCTTGACGTTGTTTTTTTTTACAAAGAAAACATAAGACGCGTCACAGGGCTTTCCACTTGCTAATTTTCACGATGACGCAATAATTACGTCATAATGCTAATTTTTATACGTAAGCGCATATATTGCGTCATTTTCATTCTTAACGTAACCCTCCCGGGTGGCATGTCGATGGACGTTTAAAGTCAAGAAAATCCATATTTTTCGGTTTTTAACAGTACACATTGCGTTATTTATTATTTCAATTTAACAATACAAACAAAAAAGCATGAAATAAAAATAATACTTCATGTTTTCAGGAAAAACGGGAAGATATTTGCCCCTCGGGAAACCGCCCGGGAGGGTCCTCAGGCTTCGCCTTCGGTCCCTCCAGGACGGTCTCCCTTGGGGCAAATATTTTCCCGTATTTTCCTGAAAACATGAAGTATTATTATAATATTGATGTCCACATTGACTCTTTTTTGTATGGCTTTTTCTACTAAGATATTTTTATCTTTAGGGTATAGTCATATAGAAAGTGTATTTTGGGTTTTTTATCTTAACAAACCGTGTTTTCCGATGTAGTCTTATTTGAAATTTCGATTCAATTATTTAATATTTGGGTGAAACGAGGTTTGGGAAGAATTTCAATTATATCAATGCTATATTGATGTGCACAGTGACTCTGTTTTTGTATGGCTTTTTCTATCAAGATTATATTTTAATTCTGTGGGTGCAGTCATACTAGAAGATTTTTTTATCTGAACGAATGGAGTTTTTTATGTATTCCTTACGAAAGTTTCGATTAAAAAAACCTCAATAATATCATGTCTATTCTCAGTGCACAGTATTTTTTATGGCCTTTTCTATTAAGATTTGAGGATCTTGTCATACAAGCAGTGTCTTTTGAGTTCCATTTCATCTTAACAAATCTTTTTCGGCAACACAGGTCTAAATGAACCCAGTAAAATGGTCCCAGTAAATAGTGGACTCGTGTAGCATGATATCTTAGTCCACATGATATTCTTTCTCAATGGCCAGAGAATCATTGGCTGTTGTCATGAGATTATTGCCCCCAGTGATATTGTTCCGCTTTTACATATATTATTTTTTCATTACTTTTAACCATGAATGTTAAATGTTTCATTCTAATGTTGCAATGAATTTCGATATTGAATTTTCGCTATTTTAAGATTGAAAGATGCATTTTATTATTCGCGGCAACTTTTAAAGCACAAACTAGTATGAATAAACATTCCTCTTTGCTAGAGTCATTTTGCCCGGGGCCATTTTGACCTATGTTTCCAAATTGTTGGCCATTTTGACCGGGGATATTTTCACTTCGCCATTTTGACCGGATACATAGCTATTTGTCTTTTTTATTGTCACTATATTCAATAAAGAGACTTGTAAAAAGAGGCTTTGGAAATCTAATGACGTATACTATGTTTTATACATGTCCGATTTGTAGATATTGATAAGCCACTTACTAAAATGGCGAATTTTATTGATTAAAACCTTTTTTTAAAGAATATTTTCTTTAATATTCATAATAGATACTTGTAAATAGACGCGTTGATGAGGACTTATATTCCAAAATATCCGCCATGTTGGGTTTTCCTAGATATAAGCTTGGAAATGGACCAAGACTGGAAAATTGGCATAGACTTTGAAAGTGGACTAGAATTGTAAAGTGGCCTAGACAAATATGGTTTATGAATTATATCATATATGATATATTATCTACTACGTTTATAAGTCTAAGCTAGTAAATTGGCATACACTATTTAAGTGGTCTATTAAAGAAAGTAGACTAGAGTGGTAGAGTTATAGGAGTTTTCTTTGCTCCTAGCATGCTCTTAGATTTGTTCTTTGATTTTAGCACTGCTTTCAGCTGGACTGTTCCAAGGTGACCATGTTGATCTACGAACGCATTAAAGTTTTTATCTAGGACTGTCAAATTGCCCTCAAGCAGAATCCAAGGTGTCTTATCTACCGGACCATCTATTACAGTGTTATATGTGTATTCATAACACAATGAATTTATTTTTCCTTGAACGTATTACCAAATCCATGCGTTTTAAATTATCGTATACAAAGATGCATCAATGCGTTGGCTGTTCCATCTTTCTGATATTGCGCTTGTGAAGTAACAATTCAAATAGCGTAACAATTTCCCAGAAATAATTTTTCTATAGGTTAAATGAGTGTTTTCTTTCCTAATAAACATAATAGTTAATTTTAAATATACCCTTTTCATTTTTGATTACAATCAGACGGTATGAGATGAGGAAAAGTAATGATAATACACAATCTCAAACCACATTCCAAAACCTTATAAAGAATATATATTTTGAATGAATACAGTTTACTTCTTGATCAAATGGTATGTGAAATAGGTTTAATATATCTCGGATATAATATTAGGGTTATTAGATCTATTCATTTGGGGTTTTAAAGCCGATATCTTAAGTGTTTTTCTGCTTTGCACTGTGCATTAATTCATTGACCGCAAATGCAAACTTGAAACGTTGGTAAATTGCTTAACATTACGGAGGTAGCTGACGTAAGGGGACGCTAATCTACAAATGAAACAGCTGCAACATAAACGTAAACAATATCAACATGTGCGAATTTAGATGAACTAAAAGGCGTTCGTGTCATGTTTTCTTAGCGTGTTTATATTACAGAACTCGTGACGCTCTGTCGTGTTAAATCTACTGTATTACTCCTATATACTACCATATTTCATTTCTTGCCTATATGTTTAGCTAAGTTTGATAACAAATGGCTAGCTCCGAAGTCAAAAACCGCATTATAGATCATTATGATGTAGTTGCTTTAACGAAACGGTCTTTGGCACATTTGAAATTTCTCTATCGAAAACAAGTTAGAATAATATATATTAAAGATACTCGACACCTTTTTATGAAAGATATGCCATAAATGCCGTTTCAGCAGTTACTCATTATAAGTTATATGTTATAATTATTTGATTTCGCATTTTTGTCTGCAATTAAAGCATATCTATGCATCAACTAGGTCGGGGTAAATTAAACATAACTCCGACGTAAAGTTATCTATCATTTGCTATATTAAAGATGACACGAAAGGGGCCTTATCTAGCTATTTTCAACTAAATGGCCTCTGCAAACATTAAGTAAACATCTGTCCCGATTATCTATGGATTTTGTTACGGGTTTCTGCCTAATCAGAACGTGATCAGCACAAGCGATATCGCAATGTCGCAAAATAATATTGACTAATAAAACGGTATTTCTATAAACGGTGTAAGGCTACAAAACAAATCTTAGATCGGCAGTAATCGTGGAACTAGTCTATGATTATGAAACGTGGTGACGTATGACGCCGCTATGAAGTCGCAATTGCAGCATAATATAATATAATGTTATATTACATAGCATTATATAATACTATATTATACTATATAATAGACTATTCAAACCCACGCATGACATCGTCCTAGTATATGCAAACTCATGGCGAAGTCACCCAGAGGTAATTTTAGTTTTTGCTTTTTTCCGCTGAAATCTAGGAGTACTTTATAGCTGTATTTATTTTGATTGGATATAATTGTACTGTAAAACATAATTAAGCAAGGTATCATGTTTATTCATTAACAGCACACATCAAAACATATTGTTTAATCTATTTGTTATTCCAAAGACACATTGTTCAATCGATATTTCAAATACTTTATTCGTAAGTATGTTATTATTAAAAGTTCAAATGGATAAGTATGAAGCATTTCGAGAAGCATAACAACAATATTCAACTATAGAGATGGTTTTTTTTCAGGAACGGCTGAATTTAAGCTCTGGGCTTGTATTTGAATGTATGTCGTAATGCCCACTGAAATTGTTATATTTATTGACGAACCTTACCTGCTTGTAAATATTTTGTTTGATTTATACTTGGACGTAATAATTTTTCACTGACATATTCATATTAGTCAAAAAAATTATCTTCCCTCGAAGTTTGTATATAATGTTGATTTGTATAATATTCTGAGTTGCCATTCAATGTTATTTTAAACCGGTTTTGTAACTGATTATTCAACGATAAATTCGAATCGCACTGATTAAGATGATCCAAGTTTTATCGCTGATGGGATGAAGGTACACCTGAATATATTGTATTATTTGATAAGTAGCGATAAGCTACTTTGAGATAAGTGGTAATACGCCCCTATGTGATAAAACGAAAACTTAGATACAGACAAAACAATATATTCATATCATTATAAATTCACCAGCACTAATATACGAATCGAATCCTGTTAAAATCAAAGGCATTTTACAAAAAAAGTAATAAGGCTTAAACCACTGGATATGGCTTCTAATTTTAAAGAGGGAGAAGTAGACATTGGTGACTATAGAGTTCAAATTTTGGATCCAATCGGAAGCGGTGCCTTCGGACGTGTTTGTTCTGGATTTCATCGAAAAACGAGTCTAAACATTGCTGCTAAAGGTATTGATTTTTTGAACGACTATATGAAGTCCGCAGCACTAGAAGAAGGAACATTAGCAAAAACACTCACGCATCCAAATTTAGTCAAGATATTTGACATAAACGTGCGCAAAAACACAGTTTGGCTGTTTTATGAATTTTGCGAGTTGGGAAACTTAGCGCAATACTTGAAAAATCATGTCGACATGGGTCTTTTCGTTAAATGTCTCATGATGCATGACATAACACGAGCCGTCCAATATCTACACATGCACAAGCCACGCATTATTCATCGGGATATCAAACCAGAAAATGTTACTAAAGGTAAAACAGGGGATATTGCAAAATTAACCGATTTTGGACTTGCAAAAACCTACGATTTAGGTATGAGCGA
>LQRL01107771.1:1129-19708 GCA_001703475.1 Hydroides elegans | reverse complement strand
GATCTATATATAGTTTATTTTAGACTACAAAACGTATTTCAAATATTCATGCTGTGTAAGATTGTCTAAATTTCTCCATTTCTTACATGAAGAACCCTATAAATATATACAAACATCGATGCTGCTTTGTCATGATCTTAATGAAATATGTACTATGTTTAGATATGTCGTCCTCGATTCAATTCATGACGCTCGTGAATAAGCGGGTGGTGCACGCAGACGCTGCGACTGAATGTGGTTCCATCAACGGTGAAGTATTTGAGCCAACGGATACAACTATGGTGGATGACTTCTGGAACGAGTTCATGCATTTGTATGTATCGAGGATATGAATAGTGATATAAATATTAATATATGTAGTGTGTCATTTAATGCATTTCGAATAAAACCTGGTTGTACACATATTTTTTTAATAAACTATAATGTAATTGAGTAATCTAATACATCTAGATATATCTTAATATAAAAATAATATCTCATAATTATGCGATACATCGTAAAATTAATTAAATCAGATATCATAATTTTACTCATTCATATACCCGCTACCGCGAGCTTTGTAAAACAAACTGCTCACTTTTACATATTCCACCAGGAGCCCTGTTAATGACGACTTCCCTCACATATGGGTCGGTATAACCACCGACCAGTACAAAAACCTGGCTTTTACGTCGGGCGCTACAATGGATAATGTGACCGCCCAAGCAACGTTCCCATTTTGGTTTGACGATTGGGAAGGAGACAAATGTCTCGCGTTACGACCGGATAGTACATTCGATCTGCGTCTCAAAACGTATGTGTGTTCTGGAGATGCACAAAAGATGGTCGCCTGTCTAGCCTGGGCGAGTGCAGGTAACTGAAAAGTTTAGCAATAATTTAGAATATATTAAAGTCGTTATCATAATAAGAACGGGTTATTTCCATAAAAGGAACTCGCTTGTATGCCAACGTCGCAAAATATAAACTGGAATTCGCAATCAATGTGAAATTGAACTGTGCTAAAACGTTTGCCTTATAGACTCTACATATTTGAATTAAAGTTAGATATCAAGGATTTGAATGAGATATCGAAATCGGTTTTGAAATTTAACATCATAGCGACCAATTTCTCTTTAGATTTTTTTTTTCATTTTATACTTAGTTTACATATAAAAGAATCAGAAGCAGCTTAGCATGTAAGATGATTAATTATTGCATTCTTTAGCTTTGGTTTGAATCTATATAATAATGATTTGTACCAAAAGAAAGGCCGCCAACTAGAATAAACATTTTTGAAACCGAATAATAGATCTACTGTTATTCTTACCCACCCGCTAGACTAAATGGAATATACAATCGTGTTGATATAACCAATCGCACATAAAACCCACAAACAAATGCACCGACATATGAATATATATTGTTGGTCTTGTCAATAATCTGGGAATACAGTCAGCTGGGTTAAGCACGCGATTCGAATAAAACTGTACTCTTTGATTTGAAGTGCATTTATTTGTTAATGATTATATAGATTATATGATGTTGGTAGACTTCTAATATTTTGTCAAACAAACCCACTCACCTAAAAATGTTTTTTCCCTTACAAACATGGTGATGGCTGGTCGACCTGATTTGATTACGACAAGCTACTGCATATAATATTCAAAAATAGTTATTTTAAAAATTTATATTTGGTTATCTACGTGTTTTATTTCCGATCCATGCAATACCTAGCTAAATATTATAATATATAACTTATTTCTCAAAGTAAACGTGGTTTCATAACCCATGAGGTTGTATATCTTATTGTCATCACTATCTCTATAATTCAGATCCATGTGATAGCTGGCTATGTCGTATTACTCCTTTTTTTTCAATTTTATTTCCTAAGCCCTGAATCTGTTCATCTAATCGTTATCTTGTTCAAACTTCTTTTTAACTATTATAATTCAGATCCTTGCGATAGCGTCGTGTGCCGAAACGGGGGAACGTGTGTTCATATTGATGGACAGGCCCATTGTTCATGTACGACGCTTTTCCGAGGAGAAACATGCGCGGACGGTGAGTTCATCTCTCGAAAAATTAGTGAAATATAAACATATATATCTATATGCATTAACATACAAGCATGTTAAAAGAATATATTAAATTGATAATCCGATTTCGGATTTGTGGTTGATAATGCCTTAAAGCGTCTTGACAAAGTCACGTTCTCTGTGTTCAGCCCAGCTGCAACATTAGCTTATACCTATAAATATCCCCGATAAGGCAAAGCAGTGAGACAATTTGGTTCATGCATAAAATTGAGCACGTTCCACAAAACATACGTTAACCTTATATAATAATATATCACGTGGACACTTTTGTTCATTAACATCTTTTAACCATCGATTTCAGCTGCGTGGTTAAATATAGAATATTCTGCGGATACGGTGGCGAACTGGGATAATTCCAAAACGGACTGTGAACATAGAGGAGGGTTTCTTGTGGACATTCTCAATCAAACAAGATTGGATAACATCTTGGTTGACGCACTAACTTGCTCAAGGTTAGTTTGTTTTGTCTTTTTTGAATATATATCAATCAAATGATCTCATAAAAAAATATATGCGTATGATCTGAAAAAAAAATGGTATAAATAATGTAAAAAATCCACAAAATACCTATCAATATGCCAATATGTCAAAATCCACCCAAAAAAGGCATATATTCGCCAAAACGTCATACTTTATCCCCTGTATGAGATTTATACTCCCCAATTCACTAAATTGTTGCCTCTCTATCATTATTACTTCTCCTTCCTACCAAACTAGCACCAAATTAGTATGGATCGGCCTGAAGCGCGCGGACTACGAGTGGCCACTCTGGTCCGACGGGCGTTTCATGGATTTCACAAGCGGCGATGATCCTGCCGATGATCTGCTGGAGAAATGTATCGCTTTGTTGCTGCCACATGGCGTCTTCCTGGCGAGGCCCTGCACGGCCATGTTTAGTTATATATGTGAGATGCCCAGCGCACGTAAGTGATGACCAAAACGTGAAAAAAACGAAAACCTCGGTAAACACAATTTTTTGTCACGTTTTGAAAAAAAAAAACATTTAGTGTTTACCGAGGTTTTCGTGTTTTTTTTTCAACGAGCTGCTACGTTGAGAGATGATGTTAGAAACTAGAAGTTACAGATAATTCGTGTCTAGTGTGGATATGAGTTTTGTGGTCATTTTATGTGTGCTGTTTTTAAACATAGATTGTGTATATTTTTTGTTGGTATTGAAATGTGAAATGCCGCAGAACCTTTTCAAAGGTAATCGGGTGTGACAGTCATTGATCGAAACCAAACCACATGGTATTCATCAAAGCAAATCTTCACATATATTCATTTATAATTGATTCATAATTGATTTCAGCATCCCCAGCAGTTTGTCCCGACTCAGACGGGTTGAGTTGCAACACGCAAACTGGTGCCGAGTGCCGATGTATCCCGCCAAACTCCATGGATGCCGACGGACACTGCGACTGTAAGTGCATTCCGCAAATGAAACAGTAATTAAATGGTATGCTTGAATGGAGTCGTTGCGTTTCTATTAAAAGACGGATGAGGAATTCCCTTTGCATGTTCATATTTAGTATAGGTTGATTCGATTCACATGCTATATTTCCATTTGCATGTTACCTCCAATAACACCCAACATTCTGTAACCTCGTTGAACCCGTTCGAATTGTGTTTGATATTCAACAACTAAACAACTGGGCGAAATAGTTCACTATATTAAGCATACACCTTATCATATCGACTCATATATGCCATATGTTATTTTCATTTTTTTTTGTTTATTTGTTTATTTTTATTCAGCACTGGTACGGGAGTGCACGGAATACCCCTGTGGTCAGCATGGTAGTTGTCATGACGTCACGGTCAACGCATCATATATCGCACATATCTGTGAATGCGATGAAAACTATTATGGAGAGGACTGTTCTACATATAAATGTCAGTTGCTTTCTCGCATATATGCATTAAGACTTTTCATGATCAATTTTGATAACTTGGGTTGTCAGCCTTTGCTCTCTCTACTTACTTTTGGCCAATGAAACCCCGTTAGTCGCATTACAGTTAGAGCTGTATGGTCGAGAAATGGGTAATAGGTAATACAAAATGTAAATTGCGACGCTTCAAAAACGAGACCCACACATAGATAAAAAAAACATGCTGAAATTTCAATACATTTTTTAATTACTTTGATTCAATATTGAATAGCCTGATGTTTTCCAGATTATGGCAATTTAGACTATTACTCCGGGGGCGTTCAGCCAAATAATGCAATTGTGACGTCATTAACTTGGGCACAGGCCGCAACGGCATGTGACTCGAATGGAGGATGGCTGGCGGAAACTATAAGCGATGCGGAATACCTCACAGTCATGCATATGACAGGGTAATGTTAATCAAAACTGTGTTAATATATAAGAAAAATACGTCTTTTAGTGCATCATATTCATTAACCAAATCCTTCTGTGGTCATGTGACATATGTTTTACTCAAGACTCGTGACTTTCAAGGCGCTACAGCTTCTGGCAACGCCACAAGCTCAAATATGTATGATTTTCATATTAGAAATAATTCATAATAATTAATATTCACCCGTACACTTCTAATCATTGTATACGACAACATAAATACGTGCGATTAGCCTCAAAACAAAGCTTTTTACATAACGTTTCAGTGTGTCTGAGATGTGGGTAAACGGATTTCTGAATATTTATGGCATGACGACAAATGATAATAGACGGAGCAGGCTAGATCAGTATCCCGGAAATTTTTCGACGGACCTTCAACAGGTATGACGGGTCGACATATGCATATGTAGACCACTTAATGTACAGGTTATCACAAGCAAATTTCCGAGTATAACGACATTTTAAACCATTTTCTGATTCGATTTGAAATAATATTTTGCCATCTAGTACTACGGCTTAGCTGTTTGGGGATATGATCTTAAATTTCGTACCATTTTTACTGGTTTGTTACATTGAGATAATGACGAGATACAGTCGATTTAACCGTATACATTATAACATCTGTTTGTGCTTCAGATTATAAACGATATAGCTGCAGAAACATACAATGGAAACGAATGCGTTTATATTGCAACTGTCGATGGGACTAATGATACGTTAGAACTTCGACACGCGGACTGTTCATTGGAAAAATTATATATATGCGAAATGGGTAAGATTTTTTTTTTCAAGCCCAAATAGAATACTTGATATTAGCAATATTGTAAATAGGTATGATTAATCAAATAACATAGAAACTATGAATCTAAATGGATATGTGTCAAAAGTATATAATAGGAGTATTTCAATTCGCGCCAGAAACTTCTAAGGGCTTGTTCACACGGGAAGCGACACGCGACAATATACTTATTTGTTCTTTATAAAACGAGCGATGCTCTGTCGCTAGTTTTATAAAGAACATCTAAGTATATTGTCGCGTGTCGCTTCCAGTGTGAACAGGCCCTTATAAATAACAGAATGCATTTGCTGTATCATTGAATATCTTCTAAATATTTGTCATAACATAAGCAAATCAATAATAATGATAGTTGGTCTAAATTTATCGAAATCTATTAAATTGTCATTGAATACTTTTTTGAATATAGAAAGTTCATTGTGTGATGACCTTGACTGCCAGCATGGACATTGCTGGGTTTTGGACGGACGGGCACATTGTGATTGTGACGAGAATTGGAGTGGATACACGTGCAGTGAGGGTATGTGTTTGATGGACGACTATTTCCTGATTCATTAGCTTGATAATTAGAAAATGATTTTCAGCCTAATATAATTATGATTGCTTAAGTTCCATTACAGTACTCGTACTCGTACTCTTATGTTTGTAAAGTGTCACATAGTTTTGATATTAAAAGGATGTTGTTGTGCATGTCTATATATAAAAAAGAATATGCAGAAAAATATAATGTAAACTTAGCGTCCTGGAAAATGAAAGAACCGTAGCGTGATAAGCCCCCATTTACACACATCACGTATTGACAATACAATCAATTTGGATAATTACGAATTATATGTCAACATATACTCCTATACATTCGACATAAAAATAATTTCTTTCACTCCATTCACTAAAGCGCCCCCTGGCAACATCACCTTCATCACCAGCATACTCAATTTCGATTGGGCCGTCAGTGACTGCGCCTTGCACTCGGCTCACATCCTGGATGTCACCACATTGACCGAGGTCACTGACCTCGTAGCCCGCGCAGCCGATGCTCATGTGGAGTAAGTTTCGGGTTTGAGATAAAGGGTTCCTTGTGTAATAATATTTAACGGGTTTTTGTCATACTTGTTGCTGATAATGTACATGAATGTTCGATTTTTTCAAATGAAATCGCTCGTTTTTCATGTGACACAAAGCAAAGCTCCTCGCAAATCAAAGCTGTAATACAAGATTTGCTGAATGGCATGTTTTTTTTCTTTCAAATTTACTAATATTTATAAGCATGTACAAAAATTAAGCAACAATCAACACATAAATTATTATTTTGATGTAAGAATTAATTGAACTCATACGTGTACAAAAATGATCTACAAGCATCACATATGATAAATGGTATATTGCATTTACAGTTTCTTCCCTATATGGTCCGGTCTGCGACGCTTTGTTGACCATGAAAGCTATTGGTACTACTCGGATACCTCAATCAAAAGAGCTTTTCTGGGACAAGATACACATTCAATATTTCCGGAAGTGATGTATGAATCGGTATGTGGATATTTCATGGCTTATGCCTCTTTTTTACTCGAAATAAAGAAAAATAAGAATTTGATTGAATATATTTATTTGTAGCAATTGCAGGTCGACTAAACAATAATTCTATCACTGACGTAGTTCAATGTGTAGTTTCTTTTATTCATGTAATACATAACCATTTATACGAACTTCCGTATGAAATAGTATGTCAGTCTTATTTATATTTGTTTTAGTCTTCAGTTCTTGGCGTAGACCCAGGAAGTGATTATTGCTTAACTATATTCGAAAACGAAACATATTCCGCTGTAAACTGCAGTTCTTACCATAGTTTCAACTACGTCTGTGAGGGTGGTAAGATCATATCATTATTGAGTCACAAAAAAAATATATTAATTTTTGACAGCCATTCATGCCACTCTTACCGACTCTCATTTAAAACGCTTTTTTTATGTTAATACATCTTCACATTACATTTACATTCAAATTAATAATTGCATTGTAACAGCTGTGATGAGGGTGATAAACGGCACACCGACAATGTTGCATTTATTTTCTAGAATAGAAATTATCTAATTGTACAAAACCGTATTTTAATTTTAGTGATAAACCATTTTATTACGAATAACACTATATAAAGTGCTTCAAACATTGATGGTATTTATTTGCTTTGTCCAGCGTTTCCCGACTATTGTGATCCGAATCCTTGCCAAAATACTGGATCGTGTGTACCCACGAACTTCGACGTCTATTGCTCGTGTCCAGCCACATATGCTGGAAAATATTGCGACGAAGGTATTCACTTGTTCATAATGCTTGGCACCAGTTTGTTAAAATAACGTTAAGGTTAATGTTAGAAGAGTATATTTCCTTCACCGATTGTCTGATAAATAGTAGATTTCTAGTGCATAGCATATCGATAAAAAAATTGGATAGTAAATCTGTGTTGACGTCTATTTTGGTTAAGAAAAAACTGTCTACAAAGTTTACTTAATTGAAAATATGATAATAACTTAACACTGCATATCATTTTACCAATACAACTAAAAAATGGTCTTGTTAAATCATTATCATTTTTATGCCCACAGTGTCTGTTGGCAACCTACATTTTATGACGTCACAAGTAGATTGGCAAACAGCCAATCAAAGTTGTCAGGATCTAGGCATGCGTTTGGTTGATTTCTACGATGATAACGACTTAGCTAACGTGATATCACAAATATCGCAAGAAATTGGGTAAATAATGAGCAGTGTTTAAAAACAGTTTTATGTGTTCATTGTGAGGCAAACGTATAAAAAAAAGAATTCTTTGATTTGCTAAGCATTTAACATATTGTACTTTATGATAAATATAAGTTATCAAAGTCGTACATCGATGAAGAGAAATACCGATGTCGGTTTCAACAATTAAGAAAGTTAAGGAATATGGTTTACACGATTCTCTAAAGGCGTCGCTCTGTTCCGTCAAATCAAATATCCCCCTCAAAATATACACTTACATTATGTTCTATATTGGACCAAAATATATGAAAATATTCCGTTATTAAAATAGAAAAGTCCGACTCTCATTTTCAAGGTTCATCCCCGTGTGGCAGGGCTTTATCGTATCATACTACGCATTAGATATCAACCTGTACGATTGGGCATTTGTAAGACTGGATACATGGATTAATTACTGGCTTTATGCTGATATATATTTTAGTCCGCAGGTGAGCGTTTCAAATTGTTCAATAAATTGCATGCGTGGACATTAGCTGTCCATATGGATGATTTAATGGCTAAATATATGGTAACTATCATCATAATAGAACGAAGTCCTACACATTTCAGTCACTTAGTGTCACAAAATAAGAAGAGATAGGAATTTCCTGATATTTGTTCTTTTCTAGTGGAGCGCGTTGAGCTCGACAAACGACAAGGCATGCCTCTTCATCCAATACGAAAACGGAACCATTTATCCGGATGACTGTGATGAGACCAAACCCTACGTGTGTGAGGGCGGTAGGGCAACGTTTTCTAGTTTATTTGCTTGTGAAGTATAACGTAGGGAAAATGGAATATGATGAATATAAGAAATGTTAGAATTGTAAAGATGTTTGATATGCGAAAAATAAGCAATGATTGCATTTTGAAACGAGAGAAAAATAATTGTGAAATAAGTAAACATTAAACATTTTCCACACATGCGATCTCATAAAATGAACTGAAATAGAATCTAAGTGGCTGCCAATAAACTATACATGTAGCTGCAATTAACTGTCGTTGCACATAGCAGTTTGCAAATAAAAAGGCCCATTTTCTTGATGATAATCTGTAAGGGTGCAGTCATCGGGCAGCGGCAAATTTGCCGCAGACCCCATAATTTGGTATAATAGATCTGCGGCGTGGCGGCGTGCCGCTGCCCGATGACTGAACCCTTATAAGTCATTACTAGTAACGTGGCTATAAATTTCAACATATTTTAAAAACTTGTTTCATGTCTTACCTCAGGTTTTTTTTTCTTCTTCTTTTTTTTTCAGGATCCAATTTTTGTTCACTCTCACCCTGCTTTAATGACGCCACATGCCTGAACCATAACAACAACTTTTATTGCCATTGTCCTGAGAACTGGAGAGGAACATATTGTAACATATGTAAGAATATTTTTTCAAACATTGTACACAAATATTTTAGCAAAATATAAATATATATTTTTTCTCTCTTTAGTCGATAAGAAAATCAACTAATTTCCTTTCGTAAACAGTTTCCCCTGCAAATATTCATTTTCCGAATTTCTATGACAAAATTTTGGTCAGACTAAAACCAAATTATGCGGAATTTTCGATTTTCGGTTTTACGGTGATGCTCACGGCGTTTGCCCATATGTTTCGTTTCGTGTAGACTATATCATTAGAAAAACGTACTCGTTTTTATTGCTGGCACACACGTTATTCGATGGTATCGTAAGAATAATGTTGAAATCGTCTATTTTGACATATATTCGCGATGAGGGTTATCTCCATGTGTGCAGAATGAGCTGCTTTCATACATTTACTCACATAATCTAACACTTTATTAGAAACATTTTTAAAGCTAATTTGATAAAAAAAAACTATCTCTTCATTCACAGCATCCCAAGGCACTTTGAACTTGATCACCACACGGATGTCACCGTCAGATGCGCATGCGTACTGCCTTAGCAACGACATGTGGGCAGCGGATTTTGACGACATCACTGATCTGCGGCAGATAGTTCCTTTAATTAACGCAGCAGGGTAAAGAAAAGTTTCTATTAGAGATTCATTCCTTATATATTGTGTATATTTGAGGTATAATTGATGCATAACACGGATTCTATTAGTGGATGCATGAATAATTACCACATTTTGCAAGGAGCAAATAAAGCCAAAAGTTAGCATATTTTAAGTACTTAGCACACTTTAAGTGATAGGCAATCATAATTTTTCATCCCAAAATAATTCATATTTCATTTAAATGTCATAACTTTATAATCTATTGCCTTGTTCATTTACAGGGAAGGAAATCTTATTCTGGGTCTGATATCACATGACTACTTTTGGAGATGGGTACATGATGACCGCATCGCTTCATTTACCAACTTCGCTTCGACCCAAAGCGCGCATGAATATAACGAAACAACTTATGTTAAAATGGAGTACGATGGATCTTTGAGATGGGATATTATCACCAATGATGACTATACTGCATGGGTCATTTGTGAGGGCGGTAGGATTTTTGCGTTATTTAATTTTTTTGCATGTGTCGTTTCAAAATGTAAGTTTAATGAAATCATCGCTCCATCATAATTCTATCAAACTCCATTATATTTCAAGTGCTACATTATATTGATACACTAAGCATCCGTTACAATACTGTATAGGAATAAACTACTTTTTATAATAACATTAAGTTAGACACATGCAAAAAGGTCTTTATTTGGTTTTCTATTTTTTCTTACCGAGCAGTACTGCATTCGCTAATGGTAGATTAAGATAATACTATTATTATGTGTATTGATACAACTTACTTCCATTTACATAGAGGTAAAATTCCGTTTACCGTTATTTTATATAAAATTTTCTGAAACCACCGTTTATAAAAAAAATATATACAATGACCTTTCTACCAATATTTTTTACATCAAATGGTAGGTTGTTCAATTGTCTATCCATGTAAAAGGTAATTGGAAACAAAGATCAAGCTAGATTATTTAATTTATTTTTTTCGAATCGAACTGGGTGTCATGTCAATGCTTAATTCAATTTACCGTTATTTTTGCTTTGCAGTGAAGGATATAATTTTTTATTACATGTCTGCTTGATTGTGTTGGTAATAAACATAGTGAAAATTTTAGGGCAATAAATTTCCGTATTTTCCCAGTTGTTGCGTCATACATAAACAATAACAAACCACACCCACAAAGCACATGTTTTTACTACGAATTGTTTACGATATTGCGTCACGTGTGTTGTTAATTGATGAAACGTCATGCTATGATAAATCAATACGCGAACGCACTTTAGAAAATAACAAGTTTGTTTGATATTTTCTTGCTGAAAACATTTTAGATATTATTTAGACATATATGAGGTTATAATATGAAATGTATTTGATATTCTAAAGTTAAGTTAAAACTTCATAACAGATAAATGAAGAACTTTTTTGTTTGCACATTAGTGACATAATTAAATAGACATACGTCATTTGGTTTAAGCGAATGGATAACCATTTCTATCAAATATATTTAGCATGAATAAAAATAGCATTTTGAACAAATAAATTGGTTAAAAAAAAACATGTAATAAAAATAATACTTCATATGTTTTAGGAAAAGATTTGAATTTATTGCCCTTGGGAAGTGGAATTGGCAGACCTCAGGCTGCGCCTTCGGTCTGCGCAATCCACTTCCCGCGGGCAATAAATTCCCATCTTTTCCTAAAACATATGAAGTATTATTATAATATTAACGGATTTCACATTGGTATCCTTCTTTAGCAATATATCAAATTCAATATTGATTTAAAGTGCTTGAGACTCTTTTTGAGCACTGATTTATGTCCATTTTCCATGCGATTGAGATCCCTGAATGGCCCTTTTGCGAGGGCACTCAACGATTTATTCGGGCAAATGTTTATTCTTGCACCAGCTCTTCCTTGCTTGCAACTTTTTCAGAACAGAACAAAGGTTTTTTTCGAAACGATAATCTTACACCAGGATTATGTTTGTAAATATATCAACCACTGCAGATTTGCCTAAATTTAGACTCTGTAAACGAAATTGTGAGAGAATAACCATACAAACATTTGATTTATTGAAATCTTTATTCTGGTAGGAGATTGTATATTTGCTTGCAATAGTTTTTCTGGGTTTCTTGCTTGCAACTTCCGAATAAACATTTTGATGCCAATTAAAAATGTAAATCGTTGAGTGCCCCTCCTTTTGTAAAGTCTACTAAACTTCTATACATGAAAAAGGGTACTTTCTTGCAAAGATGTTTCGCAAGTAAATTTCACAATTTGGTCAGTACAAAGTATATATTTTGAGCTTACGGTACCATTAACCACATACATGTATGGTCAATGATGTAGTACAGGTCATGAAAGAGTTTCCAGTAATCATGTGTTCTCCGTATTAGTAAAATTGTATACTAGCGCAATTCGATATGATTTAGAGGAAGCTTTGGCGTCTTCATTGGGACCAGAATAGTAAAATACATTTAGGCATTAATTAACAAGGAAATAGAAAACATACGATATTGAACTGAGCACATCATGTCCTCTTGCTATGTAAATTAAAGAAATGTGCTTCGGAGGAGATTATCATAGATTGATTTGAATCAATTAATTAGCACAAATTACATAGAATTTGCGGTTATTCAAATATTTATTACTATTTTCATCTTCTGTAATAAACTTGTTGATATAATATCAAAATCACGACTGCGATTTTACCTTTTCAGAAAAATAACGGTAAATTGAATATAGCATGAACGACATCCAGTTCGATTCGAAAAATTAAATTAAATGTTTAAGCTTGAGCTTTAAATCCAATTTCCTTTTACATGGATAGACAATTGAACAACCTACCATTTGACGTAAAAATATTGGTAGAAAAGTCATTGTATATATTTTTTATAAACGATGGTTTAAGAAAATTCGATATAAAATAAAGGTAAACTGAATTTTACCTCTATTCTTATTATTCATTTAAACTTCAGATTACACATCTCCTTGTGAGACGACCCCGTGCAGCAATGATGGCGCATGCGTCGTTCTCAATGATTTGGCCACGTGCATTTGCGACGCCAATCAACATGGACAGTTTTGCGACCAAAGTAAGAGTTTTGTGTCAAAAGCCCTTTTTTCTTATCTGAAATATGCCTTTATATCGACCGAAAGCCATTGGTTTGTTTATCGAATCCATATTTTAACAAGAGGGAAACTATGCTCATAGAGCATATAAATCCGCTTTCTTTTCTTAGAAATAAAATGAAATTTATATTTATCCAAACGATATTTGTATTTTTTTTTTATTTTAGTCTAGGCAAGTTCTCTTAGAGCACACTGCAAGACATACTCGTCTCATTGATTATTGCTATAGACAGTTTATTTGTTTGTATTTGTTTATTCTTTGGTATTTCAACAAATATATGCAATATTACAATAATACAGATAACCCAATATATTTCTTGACTGAGATGATAGTCTTACATTTCATTCTTGTCATTATTCTAATCAACAAAATATAACTGTAAGAAGTGGTTTCTTAACACTGCATTTGCCCTTTGACGCAATAATTACGTCATATATTGCGACAATGTCCCGCCTTCTCTAAGCTCCCAACTCTATTGATTTTTGGTTGAGTGACACGTGTCGCGTTAGCCAATAAGAAAACGGCACACTTTATAGGGACGTACAAAATATGATTTTCCATGAAATTCCAGATTTTAGTTTTCAACGTTTATTGACAACCTAATCAATATCTTGTAATTTAAACCAGCTAATAAATAACTTCATGTTATATGTTACATTATGGTATACTTTTTGTGTTTGTTTATAGCCTCTAAAACATAGTTATGCGAGTGACAAATTATTTTCTTAAAACCCGACCAAAAATATAATCTCCTCCGTTTTCGTAAACGAAAAAGATAGCAGATAATTAGCACACGTTTTGGAAAACATTATTTTGCAAAAAATATATACAAATGTCGGTGATATGTAAATGCCGTACGCACAATTCATATTTTTAACATGTTGTGCAATTCATTTTCGGTACTAGTATTCTTAAGTTAATCAATTTAATAGTTACTTAGCCATCATAGATTAACCGTCTTATCACCTTACAAGGATTTTGATTAAGACGTGCATAGCGCTTTGAAAAATCAGTATAAATTCACTTAACCGTTGTCGTGTTTATTACCCTCGTTGCTTTCCACACAACAGCAATAACAGGCACCAACGTGGCTCTAGGGCAACCGACTCTAACAAGTTCGGGTGCTTCCGGTGATATTGCTGTGAATGGGCTCCGTGACACTGCGCAGGCGGACTACTTTTCTAATATCGACTGGTGGCAAGTCGAATTGCCTAACGCTGATACCAATGTCATAGAGGTTATAATTACTGTTTTAGGTGAGAATTCATCGAAAATATTATGATTATGCATGATTATATCAATATGAATTTATGCTTCTGTATACTGGTTTTCAAATAATATATTGAGCAATAAAATACATATAATTAATGACACTTTGATGTTAATTTTGATTTAAGACCAATATCAATAAGATACACTATTCAGCTAAAATAATTGCATTATTATAAGTCATTACATGTGATTTTCATTCCATTTCACAACCACAGGTCATGAAAATACTGGTCTGAACATCACAGTGACTACTACAGATCAAGCTGCGGTCAGGACATTTCTTGATAACTTACCACATCAATTTATCTTAATAATTGGTACCAATAAATGAAAACTTTCTATAATGATAACAATATAAACATAGAATATTGTGAAATGATCAAGTCATTTTTTATATTTTTATGATATATATTCCGATCTAGCTCTGTCTTAAGATCTATGGACATATATAAATCAGGTAGCTCATCATTATTTATATTTTTATCATAGCTATATCATCTTTGTTTTCTATACATGTTTTTTTTTCTCATTCATAATCGATTCACTGTCAACCACTTTTAGAATCCACAAACTAGTCTCCCTGGCAACTGCGGATCCGGAATAAACACCATTATTGGACGCGCCATGTATGTTCAATGTTCCTCAGAATCAGTTGGTCAGTTCCTTGTGATCACTTCTACGAATCCTCCGCTCTATCTCACTGAGGTGCAGGTGTTCACTGATGACATTGTAACAACCACAACACAAAGTTCTATTGGAACAATACCAGGTGATGTATTCAATCCTTGTCTTATGATATTGGTTATTGAAATACCATTGAAATTCACCATTTTATTCTCAAAATTTGAAAAATGAAGCATAGATATTTAATGTTGTCGAAATTCCTGCTATATAAACATCGATTCTACTTTGATTTAAAGCCAATTCTAGTTTTATTTCAAAGTGTTTCTATGATCTTATTGTCGCTTTAATATATAATGAACAACCATTTGTGCTATTATCCAAAAATGGCCCTGTCTTTTACTTTAAACAAAGGATAACCCATGGTTCCATGATTTTAAGGAACATCCATACACAGGGGATAGACTCCAAACATGCCCTATAGTCATTTATCCATTTTATATTAATACAGGTGTAAATGTCGCGACACCTACTCCCCTTGCGGCAGGGTCCGGAGTTGCATCCACTTCAGCTGATCCTTCGCCGACACCAATCATCATTCAGGGAGAAGAAATAGATTTGGATGGTAATATGTCGTGTATTTGTATTAGGCAATCGGTTCATGTTTTTGTCGGTGACTAATGAGAAGGTCTTTTGGATTGAGCATCCAATTATGTACTTGTAAATTGGCTTTTGTTGCTAAAATGAACAGTTATTTATGAACGGGTATGTGCAATGCCTAATAAATAAACAGTCATACAGAGCATTCCTGTTTCATATTATATAATTAGTAGTAAACATGATTACATCCCTATCAGCAAGTCGTCGAACAGAATCAATGAAACGTTGTCATCTGATGTAATATAAAAAAAAATAAACTCCGACGTCTTTTTCGTCGCAAACATACATGTGTAAACATCCGTTCGATGTTACGACATATAATCACATCCGGAAACCCTTCATATCGAAGAAAATGGTTTATGCCGAGTCCTAATTTGAAATATAAATGTAAAATTTATTGAAGTACTAAACAAACATTTGATGTTGTTTCTGCAGAATTGCAATGCCCCGTCCCGCCCAACTTCCCAAACAGCCTCCTTCTCTCGTGGGAAGACTCCGAACCAACCACCTCAATGGCGTTGTACCGGTGCGCGCAGGGTCACGTGTTTGAAGGCAACGCACGTGAGCGCAACTACACGTGTGTCAATAGTATATGGACGGAGCTATTTGTGGACTGTATACGTTAGTAAAGATAATATTTTGGTTTTGAAAAATGCAAAATCTAGAAAGCCTAGCAGGACATAGGTCATACGTATTTTTGTTGTTTGGTTTGTTAATTGTTCATCAGTAAAAAAGGTCATACAAGGCATCGTCTATGCTTGCTCACTTAAATTATTTATGTTTGAATTTTGTCAAGGTTCGGCCATTTCTGACCTTATTTCTACTAGTCTACAATGGGAATCGAATCCTTAATTACTAAACGAATTGTGTTCTTGTGGCATCTAATCTTTCCACTCAAACATCTGTTTGAGTACTTACGTTTGAGCTGCATCCCTATTTTGGTTTTAGTTTTGGAATGCGAGCCCCAAGAAGTTATACGTGCTGACATGGATAAATATTCGGAAACCTTTCCGGATGATAATACAATATACTTCGGTGACATAGTGACATATACCTGTCATCCCGGATTCTTCTTCCCCGGTGGATTAACATTGCGCACAGCAGAATGCACTGACGATTTCTGGGAAAATGAAATACCAGATTGTGAAGGTTATATAACTCTTATAATTACAAGTGCTATGATAAAACAATATGTGATGAAATAATATTGAATGATTGACAATGGATGTCAAAAATCTTTGGATTTTTCAAAATTAAAAATCAATCGTTTCAATTTAAAACTTAGAAATAATAAGTGTGTTGATTAAGCCGAGCAATTCATTTTTATAAGTTCTTAAAAATCAATATTTATATTGTATCGCAGAAATCAAGTGTGATCACAACGGTCTTGAGTATGAAATTGGAGCCACTCTCTCGGAAGAATGTCCCGACGGTGAATATACTCTGCAAGGCATGGAGAGATACGAGGCGACATGTCTGGATGGTGGGGTTTGGTCCACTCCTTACAGTGCCTGTTCGGGTAAGCAATGGATGCAACAACTACTGTGGAATCCTACATTTAGTCCAGTTAAAATTAATATGAAAGGACATTTCATTTTTTTATTCTCGTTAATAAACGCTGTTATTCGATTAGGATTCCACAGTAAAAGAAACTGTTTTGTCATACATTGTAGATGTGTGGAAACCAGATAAAGTTCATGATTATGGCAAATACGTCCTACCAAGTCCAAGTCATTTACTCCCTTTTAACCAAAGGCTAAAGCAGCATATATCTTCTTGCTTAAACAAATATAGCACATCATAACATTGGTACAAAGAACATTATTTCAACGTAATTTACCACTTATTTTAATTTATACTAAATCAGCTAAAAGAGGTTCTGTCTAAGTAAAATAGTTGCAGAAAAGTAGGTAAAGTAGTTATATAAATTGAATTGAATTTACGTATCTACTTGACCTACTTTTCTGCAACTAATTACTTGGACAGAATTTGTTTTAACTGGGTTTAGTTTATTTCAACATTTATTCATATTCCAGCCAGTCGCTGCGAAAGTACGCCCTATATACAACACTCAACCGTTGCCGTAGCCAATAGCAACCCCCTCGCCGTGGCTACCTATACGTGTCACCTTGGCTACCGCTTCTCCGATGGCTCTGAGGAAAAACGTCTTGTTTGTCGCAATGGCGATTGGATTGGAGATGCGTTTGAATGCTCAAGTATGTATAGTTATCTGCTATCTTTTTTGTTTACGAAAACGGAGCAGGTTATTTTTTGTTTGCAAAAATGTGTCACCGGCATAACATTATCGTGGGAGCTATGAACAAACATCAAACGTATACCATAAAGTAACACATAACATGAAGTTATTTATCGGCTGGTTGAAATTATGAAATGTAGATTAGGTTGATAATAAACGTGGAAAATATAAATGTTTGGATTTAAGCGACGTCGAATCTCACGATATCCCTGTAAAGCTTCAAATGCACAATATTTCTAATAAGCTTAGGCTACCCTCGGACCCTATTATGCCTCGCTCTTATTGACTGCTTTCAATTAGCAAAGTACACTTTAAAGATGTTAATATGCCACTATGGTCTAGAAAAATAATGATTCGATTTTAATTTCAATTAATAAAAAGATTCATATGCTCTATGAGCATAATATCATATAAACATATAGTCAACAAAGAATTAAGGAAATAAAGAACGTCCCCATATAATGCTTTAAAGGGATTCCTTATACGATTTGGGTTAGGTCTAATGTTCTAGAATATTGGTAAACGTATTAACTTAATCCTTTGATTAAAATAGTCCAGAAATTCGTGTTTTTGTTAGTGGTCCTCTATGGCGCAATGGATAGAGGTGGGAACTTTTGTACAAGCATAAAAGGAGTTCGGCAGGCCAAACAA
>LQRL01107757.1:0-11568 GCA_001703475.1 Hydroides elegans | reverse complement strand
TGTGAATAAAATACTTAAAGCGTCCTCTTATGAATCTTAGTGCGGATTAATTTAGTTATGTGATGCTCTTTATGTTGATACTGTATGATTAAATAATGTCATTGTCAATGGTAGACGGACAGACTATAGTATGCATAACAATTTGACCGTTAACAATCGCATAGATATTTTGCTGTATTGTTTTTTTCTAACTTTTTTATATTAAAATAAACTAAAACAATAACATTTAATTGACAATATTTGTGATTTAAAGTGATAAAATGGAATGCACTTTTATAGAAACGATATCGTGTTCCATATCAACAATCATGGTTCAGAATCGACTTCCCGTCGGTCACGAACCCCAACCCATCTAACATCAGCCTCAACAGAGATGATTTAAGCAATCGTGAATGAGAGTTTATGGCCATTAAGTAGCTCAGTTCTTATTAATTTCCATTGATTTTCCTTTCCAATTGAGCAGTCCATCTTCATTTTCGTGACAGCTAAGAAAAAAGGCTCTTATATAATTGAAACCCTGTTGATGCCTGCCAATGACCGGCAGTGTATGGTCACGACTGAACACTTTGAGTTCAGGAGTTCAATAGATATGAATGGAAGAAAAAGTAGTAATTGAAATAATTAGAAAGAAGAAATATTTGTTTGTTTTAAGCCGCGTTCATCGGCGCATAATGATATGCTCTTTTTGGGCTGACAGACAGGAGCAAGACAGTAATAAATATTATGTTTCTATATAAATATATTTTAAATTAAGTTTGCTTTGTGTTTTGAGCTTTTTTGGAGCCGGTTTAGGAAGACTTATGGCCTTATGGTGCTGTCGCCAGATCCTGGAGTCGGCTAACAGCATCAATATGTTTTTTTCGTTTAAAAGCTAATATTTGGTCACATCAAAACAGCATTACTTTTGTTTTACTTGAAGCTCTTACTTTATCATGCGTTAAACCCTTAATTAAACTGATAAAAAAGGCTATCCAAACTCACCTCTACCCGCTCAACTCTTCTTCCAACAGAAACAACTCTCACTTTTAAGTACTTCAACTTATACATGTATATAGCTGCATGGAGATATTCCCATGTAAATACCCATGTACCCATATAATATACTTTTGCTTGGGCAAGTCCTTATCGGGGTAATTTATGAGGATTTGATAGGAAAATTTAGGATGTCAGAAGTCATATCAAAGCAATAAAATGTCATATCAATGCCCTAATTTTGCATAGGACATTGATATGATAATTAACCCCTTAATATATTATGTGTATGTGGCGCCTATCAATGTTGCGACTTGCTCAGATACAGTGACCGGAAATAGAACAGGACTTATAAGTAAATTAGTGCTATCGTGAACGCTATCGTGAACCAGCCAGCCAAGTTCAGCATCAAAATACCTAGGCTATCTATTGTATAATGTTGGGAATGAATCTATCTGTCATGATCATTGTCAACACTATCTATAGATTATCTTAAACTGAGAAATCATATCGACTGAGGTCGCATAGATACCAATGGTTCTAGGACAAAAGCCCCGAAGGACAAAAGCCCCGAAGGACAGAAGCCCCGCGATTTGGTCAGCTAGGACAGAAGCCCCGGGGTTAAAAAAATAAATTGAACATTTTAAATAAAATAAATGCTCAACATGTTTTTGTTTTTAATGTTGGAAAATAAACATGACTGCATAATGGTGCTATGTACCTGCGCATTATGCATCATTGATTGCAATTTACGTTTCAATGGCACTTTTAATTGCCACGTGTATGGCAAATCTCATCATATACACAAACAAATGGCTAATCCGATCGAGGGCGCACTTTTAGTGAGAGACATGATACAAAATGTATGACCTTGCTTATCAAGTTTTTGATTGATTAGAAAAGTATGAATGGAAATATTTGATTAAGGGTAAAAATATGATTTAGAGTATCGCGGGGCTTCTGTCCTTCGGGGCTTTTGTGGTCGGGGCTTTTGTCCGCGCACCGATACCAATGTATGTAAGGCACTTTTATAACCTAAATTTAAGCTAACCTTGTTTTTCTTAAATTAATACATTTATACAAGAATCGGTGTCATGGCTTAATTTTTTTTCATAAGAACAGCATTTTGAAAAAAAAACTAGTACTTCTATCTTAAAAGCAAGTTTCAAGAATATGCAAATTAATTAATTCAAAGAGAAATACCATTTTACAGGAGCAACGTGCGAAATGCTATTTAATATCCCAAGGTGAAATATTTAGTTAACTTTTTCAAAATGAAAATCAAAAGGTGTTAAAAATATAATGTTTCCCATAAGTTATATACATCCCAGGCCTCATCTTTAATCCGTGTATTGCTAATAAACTACTTCCTTAAAAATAACTAGACCTCATAGCCAGTAGTTGAGTTCAAACCAGCTTTTGGGTACTCAGTATTAGTAATTGAAATAACATGAAATTAATATTGTTTACATTACAAATTCATGGCCATGCTCAAGTACTTGCGTGGCTGTAATTTGATTTATGATTTAACGTTTGTATATTCTATTACAAATAGTAAGTTACAAATCTGGTCGCGGTGACTCAATTAATGGATGTGAGAACATGCAATAGCAATAGCATTCGGATATTTTCACGAGTACTAGACGAGTGCGTTTATCATGAGATACGCAATTACTTTTAGAGTGCGTTCATCAGACACGCGATGATCTAAAAGTAATGAAGAATTGAAAGGAAAATCTTTAAAATTCGATTCCGCTGAGTTTACTTTATTTTCTCCCAATCTGGCAGCGGTTTTTATAAAATTCACTTATATCCGACTAAGATCAAAACTACAACGGAATTCACATTCTCAATGCAGCTATCATAGCTTAAAAATTATTTGTTACTTTTTTAACAACCTTTTTTCGACGTTACAAAGACTAATGTGATTAGGTAACTGAGGGCACAAATAGGAAAATGACAATATTTTATACAACACGTTTCTTTGATAGCTTAACATTCCAAAACAGAGTGAATATAAGCAAAATGATGTATGAATAAACAACATTCCAACAAATAGCAATGTTTATCTATTAACAAGGCCTAATATTTTTTAAGTAAATAAAAATGCGAACTTATGATCCACCTTTACAAATATGGTACCGAATTAGTGCAATATTACTAGAATTTTATTAATTTCGTATTTTATAATATTCCACATAGACGAGTAAGCTAAGTATTTGTCTTCTTTTTTTTCAAATGCAGGAACAGGAACAAGATGGATATTATACTCGTAGAGTATATGAATCTGCTATATTTTGATTATGAGAAATGAAATTGAATCCTTATTTGTACTTGACTTAAATGACAACACCCCTAATTTTATTCATGTGCTTATCCAAAACAACAGATCATAAGAAGTACGTTCCCAACGCTGCATTTGCACTTTGACGCAATAATTACGTCATATTAACATCGACAATGCCTACTCAGCCCCCACTTTATTGCTATGCGTTTTGATTGACGTGTTTTCAATGGCATACCAAGTCAATGTGTATTTCGTGTTGCTAATGAAAGATAGCCAATAAGAGGGAGGCAACCCAGGCTTCAAGGGTCAACTTAGCTAATTGGAATAATGTAATGCATTTGAGGCTTTACAGAGATGTCGTGAGATTCGACGTCGTTTAAATACAAGTATTTATATTTTACACATTTATTATATACATAATCAACATTTCATAGTTTTAACCAGCCGATGTATAACTTCATGTTATATGTTACATAATGGTATCATTTTGGTGTTTGTCCATTACCCCTAAGACATAGTTATGCGGGTGACAAATTTCGCAAACAAAAACGAAACAAAAATATAACTTGTTCCGTTTTCGTAAACAAAAAGGTAGTAGATTATAATAGCCTGGCCATATTGAAAGCCTTTTCTCACTTTTTTCCCTTAACAAATAAATTAATTAAGAGCTTGAGAGTTATAAACACATGATTGCTACGCTGTTGAAAAAAAATAAATTCCACGTATATGATTCGGCTTTGAAGCCCGGGAAGCTTATAATATAATGCTTTTTATGGATATTAAGCACGTGCTGTTGGTTGTCAACTGCAATAATTCTATTCTAATTCTAATTCTAATATATCAATAGTCAAGTTTTTAGTCATGAATCAAGTTCAAATATATACATTTGTACATATAGAATACATATAGAATACATAGCATAGTTTGAAATAATATTAAAGATACATAAAGAAATAAAGATACACAAAAAACTGTAAATGGGGTAATGATTCTCAGTATAATTTTATAAAATGACAAGACCGTGAAAAGAGGAACCAATTACGATCAAATATGATCAACAAAAGAGTATACGAACAACACTTTATACCTTTATTAAATGTTTTAATTAGATGTTTTTTGGCATATGTTTTTTTGGCATATCGTATTGAACGCTTCAACAGTGCATAGTCAATGTACTTCACCTTGGTTCATCTATTGAGATTGCAAAGCATATAGTACTCTTAAGACGTTATTGATCCAATTTAACATAATATATGGATTTTATGGTCACTTTGAAGGATATAAACGTAGTTACGATAAAACGCAGCATAAAAATTATGCACCAAGCATGAGTTGACTGGTGTTTTTTTTGTCTGAAGTATACTTAACTATTCTTAAGGGGGACCCACATATCATAATAATTTCAAGTACATTGTATTTAAACCCATATTTTTCACATATATATCCACAATTTATAATTGCTGACCTTATAAGTGTCGATCTTGAATCACTTTACATATGCATCACACTTTTGCATAAAATTAAGCGTCTTTCTTTTTTTTTTTTTGTTTTCGGTGGCGGGGCATACCCTATTTTTTGGGCAGCCCCCTTTATTTCCATTTACATAGTATACAGTTCACAATAACAAACAATAATAGTTCACAATTAACAATAATAAACATAATGTAATTGACATCTTGTATATACACATGAATTATCATATTTTCACTTTAAAGTGTTAACCTTTCTTTGTTTTGCATTTTCATTGCATTATACTATATAAGACATATAAAACATGAGCGTCTTTCTAGTTGGGTCATGTTTTACATTTCTATGGAAAGGTTTATTCCCACGACATCGATTCTTACATTTACACATAACTATTTCATCAAGTATTATCAGTTAAATGTATAGTATGGTTACTGAGCATTATGCAAAATAATGATAAATAAAGTTGGTTGCATCAAATAAATTTAGACAGCGTGTATCACATATTTGGAGAATATTTTGAATTATCCATCATCTAATTACTGCTCAAGAATGTCATGCGATTTTGTTTATTATTAATTGAAACTATTTTTCAATGATGATTTTCAGACCAGTAGTTACTTACATATAACGGTAATTCGTAGAACCTTAACATCCCTGATTTCCCCTTTCCCCGCAACGCAGTCATCGGGTATTTCATGATTGGTAAGTCATGTTTCATTCAACTATCCGTATATATATAATTGTAAATTATGTTTGTCGTACAAAAAAGAAATTTTAATGTTGTTTCACGAATCCAACGTCGCAAAACATAAGTTGTACATTTGTCCTTCGCTGTGGAGGAGGCGGTATTTTTTGGCAATGTGTTTCTAATAGGGCGACTTACCGACGAAATACTTGATATTCTGCATTTGTCATCTGAATTGTATCGTAATGTCTTGACGGGGAGGAATACCTACTTTTGATTTAGCAGGTATGATCCTCGCACGTATCGATGCAGTAAATGGGGTAGAGTCAACCTAAGAAACAGCGAAGGCAAAGAGAAAGCCCTCATTAATTCCTGTTAATGGAGTTTTGATTTCTCCTTTGGAATATTTCAAGTTTATATTAGCTTATCATGAGGCATTGGTTTCGTTCGGACTGATGTTTATGTAAAATAAACTTGCTATTCTAGGTTTGAACATATTTGGTATGTATTTTCCGCTTGATAAAACATTTTTTTATTGTGGCGTGTCAGGAGGCATTCGTTTTGTTTGGCCTGCTATTCATGTAAAATCTACTTCAAATTCAAGGTCTGACAATATATCTAGGGAATATTATGCTTGATGTATATAAACCACTTATTACTCTCCTATTGATCCAATGCTTATGCAAAAAAAACGCATCCATTAGATTGATGAAATATTTCTCCTACTTCCAAAACCCATTTTTGTTATAAAGGAACTGATCTGATCGTATTGGTTGTTTCATAAAATTGAGTCATTAAAAGTATTAACACATGATCGCTGTAGAAAGTGTGGATAAAATTTGTCCCATTGACACTAGTTTTACATTATTGCTCGCTACCATATTCCGAAAATTGACCAAGGCCTCATTAATAAATTAAAGCTTAATTCAAATATCACTATTTAAATACGTTTCTATTAATATAAGTTTTAATGCAATCGGACATATGGAACAAATACCAATTTTATCCAAACATTTTTACCAATCTTATATCTCTTCATGTTTTCAATCAACAATCAAACCAATATTAAGGATACTGTATTTGATAATCGCTCCAAACAAATGATTTCACAGCGGACATGCCTTGCATATAGGAAAATAAGCATATATTAAAATATAATAACTGCAATCTTAAATCACACGAACGATTGTATATAATTTTTGAAAGTCGTTCATATAAATTAAGTGATATTTGGAATACACTTTCGAAACCTTATTGAGTATCGAAACTTTGGGAACTTTACAGTAATAATAATAGAATATGTTTATATTTCATCTACTATTATGCGAAGTGGCTGGTTTCAATTTTACATGACATTATTGGTCTATATATCAAGTCAATATTTAGCATAAATTAAATTAATTATAATGAACAAATCGATGTCATTGACATAAAAGATATTTTTACCAGGCAATTGTAAACTTAGTGAATTTTAAATAACGTTAATCTATTAATACTTGTTAATACTTTTATCTCTAATCAAGATCGGCACGTACGTGGTATAAATGCCAGTTTTCACTTCAAACAAATGATAGTTTTATATGCTAGATTGACATTAACTCCTTCAATATTGAATTAAGAGTTTGTACATGTATAGGCCGATTAACACCAATTCCGCTTGCCGCACATGCAAAAGCTCAATGAAAATGCAAAAACTCATTATCCGCTTCATCAAATGTTTT
This sequence comes from Hydroides elegans, assembly GCA_001703475.1. NCBI lineage: Eukaryota > Metazoa > Annelida > Polychaeta > Sabellida > Serpulidae > Hydroides > Hydroides elegans. The sequence goes on along the minus strand of LQRL01107757.1, from coordinate 4,433 downwards.
GAATCTTCTTTTTCTCATTTTTGAACGATTTACCTAGCTTTGTTTCAGGTTGATATTTGAAATACTTAAAACATTTATTTGTTCATGCTTATATATTTTGTATCAAATGATAGATGTAAAACAAAACTAACAATTCACACATTTAACATACATTTATAATCATGTTGCTGGTCTAAACAATTGTCTCACTTAAACATTGGTGACATTTCGTGCGATATTGAAATTTCAACAGTGTATGGAATTTCACGCACCAATATTGAGAACTACTAAGATATACTTAAGCAATGCCATGTTAAATCGTTCTATTTTGGCTCATTTACTAAATTCTAAAAATAAAAGGTTCTCCTTTACCAAAAACTGGGAACCAGTTTGAACCAACTAGACTCCTAAAATTTAATAAGCTTTATAAGCTCTTGTGAAGTGTTTGTTACAAAATGATAGCGTATCATAAATCACTTAGAATTTGGATAAAGAGGTCTCTTGATAAGGATATTAATTGTAGCGTTTTGAAATTTTTAACCAAGATGTTGTAAACATGTTCAACCGAGCGGTCAAACTGATGTTGTTTAACCTCATCGTATGAAAATACTTCACAATCTGGATAATGATTTGTTTTCAGTTATGACGGATACATCGGAATAACTTGCAAACCATATCATCAAGACAACAATATAATACAAAACGTTCATTAGCAAATATATCAATATATATCATAATTTGGTATAGAAGAAAAAACATGTATTAGGACTCATTAAAATACTCGAATCAACTTGCCAAAGCTTGCAAATTCCGATGAATTTTTATTTATAAATCATATAATAAATCACATATAAACCGCTTTTGCTCTTTGAAACCATGGGACTAACGATTTCACGCATAATGGCAAACGCCACTACTTTCTTTAGAAAAAAGAAGGTGCACCCACAACGCTGTGACGATGAGGATATCATTTATGAAATTGATCAATGTGGACATCAATACAATGTCAGCGAATTCCTCCAGCATCACAAATTTTCGCCAAGTTTTATAGCGAAAGTTGAGAAATTCTCACGACTTTTGGATAGAAAAGTACACATTGACATTAATAAGCCCACATACTCTCATATTTATAAAGGAATTGGAATCATAGTAAAACGCCTCCTTGGAGAATTAACAAAATTAGATCCATTTTTCGCTAAAGTAAAATTACGACGAACCGGTAGCAGCGCATCGGATGTGAAAGTAGGTCTCCCACACGAAGCGGATTTTGTGTTGGAAATACCTGAAAAGGAACTTTTAAAATCAGGAGATTCTTTTGAATTTGATACGCTTTGTGTATATCTGCAGGAAATCATTGAGGATGAAACGATCGAGTTAACCGAGGGACTTGAACACTGGGAGTTGATTGGTGTGAAAAGACATGATAAAACTGGAGGTGCGTGTCTTATTATGCAATGCATGGCAAACGCAAATGACCCAGCATCCGAAGAAGTCGGTGTGACAGTTGATCTAGTCCCGGCATACACCGTGGAGACTACAAATGACTCATTTAATGAAAAGGCCGCCATATATTTACCAAAGACTCTAAACGAATACGCTCGAAAGGGAGATCTCTATAGACTGCTAAATGAGAGCGATTGTGACACAGGATATATAGAAAATGATCTAATAAAGCAACTTCCCAATGACACAAAACGATGTTATCGAGTCGTGAAATTCTTGATCACCCATCTTTTGGTCCAATTATCGGTACCATTTTCAGCTTTACACACTGTAGATGAAACTATCAATGCAGATGTGTTAGTGGGATTATATGGCCGAAAACCAGTTTGCTCGACGTACAGATTCCGCAACCTTTTTCTTCACCTTCTGTTCCACGTTCACAGCACCAAGGAAGGGCGACGGCTCAAAGGTGGTTTGCTTATTCTTTGCTTGATGGACATGGTTGATAAATGTGTAAATCGAAGAGCTGATTCATTTTTGAAACATCCTTTAATTAAGAATAGACACGAAAACTTGGGTTTATGGGGTATAGTACTTTGTTATACCAAATTTGAAGAATTTTTGTGTAAATTTAACAATGAAAGTCCCGCCAAAGCAGTAGAGGAGTTCGGATTGCTAAACAATAATGTTTGTTCTGAGATAGCGAAACAATCGCAGCTAACTGTTTGGGTAAATGAGGAGGGGGCTGTTGTAGAGACGTGGAAGGCGGGCTCATGTAATACAGAAGGAGAATGTGAGCGAGAAAGAGAGCGAAAACAGGCAGTAGAGAAATTTCGCAGAGACTACAAAGTAAAGCGGGAACAAAGGCGAGAAAAAAGGCATAAACAAATGTGAGAAATTTTGCGAGATTTGAGACTTGGTATATACAAATATCTTAATAATATTCAGTCCCTAGATATAGAGTTATGTTAAAGTATATATTGCACATTGATAGTATATGCTTTATCATCGAGATATTTCGGGGTTCTCATAAGCGGTTTGTATCTTAAATTCAGCTAATATTGTGACCAAAAGTCAAAAGTAGGCAAAACTCATTAATATATTATCGCTAGTAGAATGAGACCTGAGAATTTCAATTTTGAAAAAATTGGATAAATTACAGTCATATACCGTACATGTTTATGTGCTGCATAAATGTCGGATATTTTGCTTATGGCAAATTGTCAAAGCTAAATAAAAAAAAGGAGGATGTGAAGCAGGTAAAAATGAAGTCACAACAAGTGACCACCTTAAGGTGCACGGGCCTGTATTCCTTAAAAATGTTTTTATTCATTTTCTTTCCAATAGAAACTTAACTTGACAAATATCTTCTTTTTACATTTATCCTTTGCATTTATGAATACTGAAAGTATCGATATGCAAGGGAAATCCTTTCACGTGACAAAAGCAAGAAATTTGGTTAGGCATTTGCTACAACGTGAAAAGGGGAATAGCAGAAAATGGGGATTCGGGGAAATACTATGAATGGAAAAAACGATATTAAAAGCAATATAAGGAACATTAAATGAATATGGGTCATCGAAAAGACGAAAGATCCAACTGGTTAAACTTATGTACATAGGGAGCCCTTTTGGGCTTTCGAAATAGTGGATGTTAATATTTTATTTAAGACATTCCAAAATGCTCGTTGATTTTATGATGACTATTGACAATGGATGATCCCGCAAATGCGGTGAAAGTGTTCGAATAATTGAACAGCGAATCCGAAGTGCTGACTGATGATGAACACTAGGCGTATTTTAATAATGATGAAAAAAACTTAGATTTAGCGAAGCTAAAATAATCAATCTATAAAGGCCTACATTGCTGACTAACTTTTCCCGATAAAAGAAATATATTGATCAGATATTGAAAATATGAATTATGGTGCGTTAAGCGGGACTTTGCGTCTGCAGAATTAAAATTGGTATAAAACATAGTATTCCTTGCGGAATTAATATCGCTGGGTTTACTATGTTTTATACCAATTTAAATTCCGGAGACGCAGACGCAAAGTCCCGCTGAACGCACCATTACGTGTACATTGTATATTTGTGTAATTAATTTGGTATTTATGGACGCGAAGTTTGTTAAAATGTATATGTTACCGTCAATCTGTGAAAACCGCGTATGTCTACATACGCTGATTTTTTTAGGCAATATCGACATACGCTGATTCACTCAGCGTATGTCGACATAATCTAAAACTTTTCAGACAATGTTGACATACGCTGAAATAAGGCTCCAAAAATTACACAGATTGACTAAAATGGTTCTCGCTGATAATCTGACCAATTAACAATGAGCACTGCGCTCATTGTATTTACGAACATAATGGTTATGGATTATGTTTCAGTGTGTTATTTTATGAGGTGCGTTCAAATAATGGATTAATGTAGGATTGGAGACAGAGACAAGCACCCGGGGGACACAATTAGGCTATCAGAAGTTTCTGTTTTTAAAGTAACATGAGCCATTTTCTCCTAGAATAGATCATTTGAAATTAACAAAGGTGTATTTTATTATACAATGGCATATTTGCTTTGTCTAACTTGAAGGCATACGATTCTTTAAAAAATACATTCATATTTTAATTATATATGAATTTTGATTTTTAATAATTTTAGATTGTTTTATGTTCGAATCTTTAAGTAACATAAGTGAGTTACAAGTTTGATTTTCATTTCAAATTTTAACTAGAGGCTAAAGGCCTTCGATCCCCCGTGAACTGTCAATAGTTATTTGATTAAGCATGGCCAGCATGGAATAAACATGGGCACCAAAGATGAAAAGCCCCAAGCCTATGCAATATATATTATTTATACTATAAGCAAATTTAAAATAGAAGGTGGTATTTTTTTTGTCCTTTTTGCAACGTCTTTCCTACAACGTCTATCTCACTACGGCTTTCTCACACTTTTTCACAAAACGTTTTTCTCACAACGTTTTTCTTCGAAACAACTTCCTCAACG
>LQRL01107752.1:19162-30765 GCA_001703475.1 Hydroides elegans | reverse complement strand
CGGCGTGGCGGCATGCCGCTGCCCGATGACTGGACCCTAAAGCGTTCTGAAACACGGTCAGAACTAAATGGTTTGTTTAGAAAAAAAAATTGCATTAGGTAGATTCTATTCCACGAAAATCCTTATGCCCTGCTTACGTACAATGGGCGATTTTGAAATCAAAAGTTGCCATTTTCACTGTTTTCTTTGTAGAACTTTGAAAATATCAAGCTATAATCTTGTCGCCCGTTGCGATTCCAAACAAAGAAAACAGTGAAAATCGCAACTAGCGATTTTTAAAACGAAATCAAGAGTAGAATTGGCGAACCTAACGATAATGCTCCCATGACCGATATTGACACAAATATTAACAAATATTCGGGTGGTAAAAACATTTACTATAACCTATTCAATGATACTTGGGCTTTTCTCAAATGATCATTTGTAAAACTGCAGGAGCAAGGATACATCTCGTCTGGATGTGACCTTATAGGTTCACATCAACTATTTTTTTAAATATGCGCAAGCAACCGTTCTGACTTCTCGAGTGGATCAAAGTATTGATGGGATATAAATATATTTACATCACTCCAAACTGTTACATGATATGACACAATAACGGCCTAATTGTACTCCAATCAAGTGCCTGACACAACCTAGATCCCTTTCGCCATATACGGTGTGCGACGGAGATTTCAGGTCAAACGCTTGAAGTCAACCTGGTCCTAGTGCGATCGCCACTCTGGCTCACTCGAACAATGGACGTTGCCACAAAGACAGGAGACATGACCGACATGTGGATCGGTCCATATATTATCCTTTCAATAAGTGCGTATACTGGGCTATCTTTTCTGTCAATATAATTATATTTTATGATCTATTTTTTATTAATTATTTCTAATGAATTGCTTTCAATAGGTCGAAGAGTGGAAAGGATCATCCACGGCAGAAAATAAGCATTTTATGTGTTGGTTTATACGATTTTTGGCGCTTTGAAAAGAAGATATGATTGACAAAACGTTAGCAATATGAAAATTGAAAATTGAGTTTATCGGCACTTCGGACAAAAAGTACTCTCTCCTTTTAGATAGCTCAATTTTCTAGTTTCCATGAAATTCGGACAAGCATTTTTCCTTGTAATTGACCATGGTCCTTTAAATTCTATGGTGGCGGGATGAGGTTCAAATTCGACTACATAGCGTAATTGATTCCATGAATTCGCAACTAGAACATACATGTTCATTGACCTTTTCGAAAACGAAAGGCCAGGAAGTGTTTTTTTTTGCTAATCTGTAAAACCTAAATCACCATAAAATCCATATACGAAAACGACATCTGCCGGTAACTATAATCGTATAGCGGCTGATCAAAAGTGCCATTATTCAAATCAATCTTTGTATTGTCTGTCGTTTTGGATACAATCGATAATTGCTTCATAACTTATTCATCCGTACGAGATGTGACATTTTTTCGGTATTGTGTCACAGCAGAACAAAGCGGTCCAGTTTCAAACTCAATCCTCTTCCGAAAATAGTCCGCAATCAATGCCCCTGGATTCTGATTGTGAGATGGAGCGTGAGAGACACATTTGTCACTTATGTGCTGGTTGAAAAGGCTTTTGACCGAGTTGGTCCACTAAGACAATGGACAAAAGCGTATGATGAATTATTTATAGTGCATTTTTGTAATAAATGAATATATCGCAGTCAAGTGATGATGACACAATGGTATAATCCGCATCTATACACTTCGGAGTTGAACAAGAAGAAGAGTACATGTACTTTGTAGACGTCTAAAATCAGCAATGATTTAACAAGAGTATAACAAGATTGATATATGATCCTGACCCAACCGATCCGTATTTTAAGAAGTGGGAAAGCTGCATCACCTCTGGTCCTTGCGTTTATTAAAAATATGAAAGTGATCATACATGGCTATTCACATTTGAAGTAGAACTATGTAGCAAAATGCTTTAGTTGATTGAGAAATTCATTAATTCATAAATCAATAAATTGGGGGCCTTTAATAAAATTTATCGAAATTGTCCAACTCCAGATGCTATTTGATAAAGTAACAAAATATATGTCTAATTTCTCATCGTAATTCTGAGAGGAATTCAAACCCGGTAATTCGATAATGAGAGTTACTAGAGCAGAAAAGATTGTAAATTCGCTTATTATGTGTTCTTACAAAACACTACACATTCCCTTACATTAACACGAATTAATACAATGAGATCTTTCCAGTTGAATCAAAGCACTGGCGTTCTTGCCTCAAGAGGAATTTCGACTATTTCAAAACATAACCTATTTTTGAAACAAGTAGGATACTTGGCTCGGTAGAGAAAGGATGTACGCATTGCAAACAAAATATCAAAATCAAGTGCAGATTTCTAAATTTAGTACAGTCCTTATTATATCAAATATAATTCAATAGATATTATTTTATGCAGAATTTACGTGAGACGAGCCATCATTTAATGAATGAAATGTTTGCCAAAATGTCACTTAACTGTAAAATAATACAAATGCACCAACAAAGCAGCCCGTTTATAAGGCACATAGTCTACAATAAAAAGATATTCTGCAGGGATGCACATAATTAAAACGAAAATCGATGGTCGTCTTCAAGACCGAAAAGAATTATCGTTTTTATAAACTAGCGATTTTTTGTGCGATGTTAAACCTTTTTTCGTTGAATAACTCAAATAATTCGGACCTCTTACCTCACAAAACACTCGCTCTACGCGCTAAATATCGTTGGGAGACCATGCGACCGCTAAGGTAAATCCCTGTGCCCGGGCCAGCCATATTAAAATGAAGTCAGAGAAGATATTGAGGCCCGAAAACTTAACATTTAAACTCAACTTTCATAACTGGGGAACTGCATTTCAGTCTCTATTTAAAATAGCCTCGATGTATTTAAAAAGAATTTACGAGCCAACCTTTTCCCTAAAGTCGCGTTATGAATAGTTGTTGCACAATGCTGCGTAAAAATGCATCCACAGCTTTGTTAGTTGAGATATTTAATAACGCTGTGTTAAAACAATTAAATGTCACTGCACATTACGTCTAAACAAAATACATGAATAATTCATGAGCCGGACACTTTCCTGGAAATCATGACTGTCTACTTAAATTCCCCTTTTTACACTTTCTATAAGATTAAATCAAAATAATGGATCGTATTTATATAAACAAAGAAAACCTTTTTGTTCGCAAATATGCACTTAATATTAAATTCCATGACGCTTACACAAATCCTTAACTAATTTACAGACACAACAGTGGAAATTGTACAGCAAAACAAATTAAACATGTAATAACCCTGAATCAACATTTAAAATAGCAAAAAAAATGCCTTTCAAAATAGCCCCCACCTCCCTAGGGTTAAAATGACTTTCCATGGCAAATGAAACCCTCAATTTGATTCACGAGATAAAATAAGACAGTGTGGGTTGTCTTTCAAAGAATGTGAAGAGAATCTAAAGAGTCATCTTCTCGTCTCTTGAAAGCATTATTACGTGGATCATGTTTTGATAACCATAGAAATGATGCTGTATTAAAAAAGTGGCTGCTGTCTAAATATTTTGTCCCTTTATAGGTTTTAAAATTACGTGATACCTATTGAAATAGAAAGCGCTAACCTTCATCGTTGACCCTTTTTTATGACCCCGGTTATATTCAAATATTTAAACATGCACAGGAATGGGAGGAACCAATGTAAAACTTGACCTGGTTTTATTTTTTTAACGCATCAAACTCAGTTTAAATCTTATCAAATGACGGAGTATGGTTACACACTCCCAACACTTTCGATCACTAGCTTGCAATCTAGGCTGTTTTTTTTTGTGGAAAAATGTGATTGCTGAAAATCGCTCATAGCATTGAAATTGTCCGGTTTGTGTAACCATTCCAAGACAGATCTATTTATCAACTTATAAATGGTAACGAAGACGCTCCAGTACATGTTAGCCATACCCTTGATATTCATGCCGCGCACTTACCTTTCCATGCAGACTCACCGTATTTTCCTGCCCCCTCCTTTGGTTCCTTTTCACTTCGAACGATAATATACAGTCTATAGAGTCTATAGAGTAAATTTCAAAGGCTCTACGAATCCAACTCAAATATTTAATCTTAACATTCGAAACCCTCATCCTTACCCATGCAGGCTCCGAAGATGCCGCATATGACCACAATGATGGGCAGCGACGTGACACACGCAAGCAGCACCGTATCCACCCCAGCTACAGTCACGGCCACCGCATACATCAATGTCCGGTTGGCGCACTTGAGATTACCAATGAATCCGCCGCCGAGGCGCGATATAGCGGCTAAGATGGCGGTTACCATCATGAGTAACGTTGCTACGCGACGGGTCATGCCCGTATGTACAACGCGGCTGGGGAGATGCTGGTAGAAGCCGAACACGTTGAATTTGACGAGGAAGAAACTGAAGCAGAATAGCGTGAACGAGACTTCCTTCAAAAGCGTGAAATCGAACATGCGGCGCATCATTTCACGCACACTCTTCTCTTTTATCACCCCTGACCCTGTCTTATGCGGCGGCGGCGTAAAGGATATGGCGAAGGGAATGGAATGTAACATGATGGCGCCAAATAGAAGCATGGCGCCTCGCCAGCCATAATAATAGATGAGAAACTCGAGGATGGGCGGCCCGATCACCTGACCCAGGGAGCCGCCCATCATTGCTATAGCGGTGGCGATGGTGCGGTTGCGGTTGAAGTGTTGTTGGACGATGACGGTGGCTGAGAGGTTCACCATGCCCAGGCCTAAACCTAAACAATGATATAAAAAGAATATATGGATTGTATGATACATGTATTTGATTTGTAAGATGACAGCTAAAATCATACTATTTGAATCATCGTTTATTTTAATAGAAACAGATTATAAAGATGTTTCTGGTTTATTTAAAATAAAACAATGGAGTACAAATGAGAGGATTGAACTCGAGATCTAATGGCTCATGGAGCATGTGCGCAAATTACCGGTACTGCGCCAAAAGGCTCACATCTGGCGTTGCGCTAATGTTTAGAGTGATTATAATAATTGAAGTAAATCATTAATCGCTGGAAATCGAAGGGGGAAAACGCATAAAATAGTACGTTTGATAATTTCGGATTTTATGAAATAAATCTATCCTTAGCAAATAATCGAATATAGCATGCTATTGAAATGAGGTCAAATAAAAATGTGTCATATTACTTTTTGAGAGATATCGCTTTTCTAAGACAGATAATGATTATAAATGGGTGTATTTCCCCAAAATAATACACTCAAACCCAGATACCAGACAACCGTTTTTACATGGAGTTTCCCGTTTCATGTGTATGAAGTGGGTATTTGTTACACAAAAAATATAGGTTACAGGTAATGAATCGCATCTTTGACATTGTATGTTTATATTTTGACATAGTATCACGTCTGCGTTTTAGTGTTATTTAGTTTTTCTATGTAGTGACATATCTGTCTGTCTGGCTGTCTGAATGACGTTTCGTAGGTGATTTTTACATAGTGATATACAGGTCCACAGCTATCGGCCAATAACTCAGACGTCTAGCCAATGATTAAAACAGCAAGAATATTTATTCTATCATGTAACCTGTCTTTATTTACCACAAATCAGGTCAAGATGATATTTTCCCGATATAATACAGAAGCAAAGCCAGAATAATCCGAAAGATCCGAAGCCAATGACTTTTCTCTCCGTATAACCGTCCCTCAAAGTCTGACCCTCTTTATCAAAAGCGAATAGCTTTAGCCATTTTCCTTGCGCCCTGAAATTGAGCTGCAGACGCTCGCTGAGCAGTTGACAGAACGTTTTTTTTCTATAATTTCATAAGCCTTTTATAGAAACTGGGTTAATACATGCAGATGTTATTTTACGGTCTTTCCCCCCTACTCTTTTTTCAGCTCCTTCTTTTGCTACAATCTTTTTATTTCCTTATTTCAAGTTACAATTTGACAGCTTGTCTTGAATTTCTCTCATTCACCGGGGTAGGTTGCTTTGAAATGTATTTGAAATAAAGATAGAACTTTTTAATAGTTTGGTATAAATAGCAACGAAACGACTCAAAGACTGTTCAGTGAATTATTCGATACAAAAGTATGAAACCAGGTTGTCCGAGGACAGTGACACAGCTTTTTTTGTGTGATCTATACCAACGGATTAACGGTATATATTTTTTATACACAATGTAAAGGGTACCATAATAGATTTATAAACTTTATTATGACAGTCATTGCACTTTTTTGTTTCCTATATGAATCAAATATATTTGTAAATTCGCTTATATAAGCATTAGCGCTTATATTAGCACATCGCTTTAGCAGATATATGTTGGGACATCATTTGCAAGGCATGGTCAATGCCAATAAAAATGGATGAGAAGAGGTATTTTATATCCAGGAGAGAAATATTAAACTGATTAACCAATTCTTCAGTGATGACACAGAGGTTTGTATCGTACGACCTGGATCAAAATAGGCCTCAATAAAACACCAACAAGACAATGACATTTACGCGATTACGATATGACAATAAATATAAGTTACGTTTTTTTTTATGCTTTACATGTATAACATCCACATGTCCTTGTGCCTGATCAAGAAGTAACATATATCGGGTATTTAGCTGTTCTAATGGTCAATTATAAGATAAGAATGATATATTTAGGATGGGAAGTATGTGGCGACGTAATATGTCCATCCGAGTTCTATTACATTGCGTTGGTCCTTTATCTTCGATCTTGCTTCGTCAGTGTGTCATTACACTTTTAATGCGATTTGTATTTTTTCTACGTCACTACTTATAACGTTAGGACAATGCATTAATCCTACCGGTCCTCCACGAAAGAGGCTGCGTTTTAAATGCAAATGTTATCACGTCTCAAAAGGCCAATAGAAGTGGTATTTGATGCTTCATGATGAAACGTCGTTTTTTTTTTCTAGAGTTGAACTTAAAAATAGCATACAGACAAATTATATTATTGTTTGAATACGATATCTTAATGATTTCCATTTTTTGTTTGACTAGGGAGCGTGTAATTACATATGAAATGTATCACTGGTATTTGGATAGTATTTAAGGATGCGTTTGAAAATAGCGCGTTTGCGTTAGCAAAGAACGCAACGGGAAACTGACATTTACAGACACCATGTATCTATTTACCAAACATGAACCTTCTACCAAATAAACTTTAATTTCTTTCCAAATTTTAGTTCTAACAATTTGAACACGTAGAATAGATCCTATTGTGTATTTGGCTTAAAAAATAATTAAAAGGTGATGTCACAACATAAGCGGACATATCTACTTTAATTAAACCTGAAAAATACGATATGAATAGAACTTTCATTTATTTTAATCTCAACTTCTAATTTATGTTTTACATATAAACGACGCATTTTACTGAAAAAGGGGTTTACCTACTCAGTTGTCCAAAAACTGTTAGGAATAATCTAGACATAATTTTGGATGACGTATACGCATTCTAAAACTGTGATCTTAACCTAGTTTCTATTTCCGATTGCAGGTCGTCTATTTATACCAGATAAGATTTGTTACTTTAATATAGTTTTAAGTTTCAGTTAGATTGAATAAATTTTGAGATAACACGTAAAACTAGACTTGCCTTGCAGCTAGTTGCATGCTAGTTTGAACTGGAAGAAGTAAAATCGAGGACATAAAATCTTAAGTTATTTACTCAGTTAAAACCCCATTTTGTCCAATACATACACAATAATCAAATCTTCTATTGTATAGTTAAGCACACCAACGATTGCAGCAAAGAAAATATGCTCCATGAAACATCCCGTGTGACCATGCCCTTATTAACATTTTTGGAAACAATAAAGCCAACCTAAAACTTTCAATATAGCCAATGACTCTCACCACTAACAACACCATATGAGAAGTAGAGATATCCGACATTAGGGCTCCAAGCACTGAGGGCCGTGCCCACTCCCAGCACCACCCCGCCCGCAATGGCCACGGGCCGACAGCCATACACCTGCACTGGGGCACTCACGAACAAACCAATGATCTGACTGAACGCGTTTTGCAGCGATCCAATCCAGCCCAATACGGATTTCGTGGCTTTGAACTGTTCCGTGAATTCGACGTAAAACATGGGAAACGCCACCCAGTTGATGCCTATAAGCACGAACGTTAATGTACATGTGACGAGCACTTTCCATGATTCGAACGGCTCCATTTGTAAACTGTCTGTACTCGAGCTGGAGGCGACCGATTTCGCCTTTGTGTGACGATCTTCATTCGAAATCAGCATGCCATCCGATTCGCCCGTCTCAGAGTCTCTCGCGACACCATTTACTTCCGGTGTAGCACCACGTGTTCCTCTTTTATGCAGTCGTTTCGAGGAATCACTGCTATGCGCTGGCGGCACATATACTAAACTACTGAACAGTGACTCGGTGCTACTGAGTGCGCCGATTTTCGTATAGCTCGATGAGCTCAAACTAGTGAGACGTCGCGCGCGCGGCGGTCGTGAGGATTCCGAGTGACTCGTTGTGCGCATGCGGTATGGGGTTAATTCGCGGCCGCCATAGGTGCTGATACGGGGACGGAACTCCGAGGCGTTTTCAGAGCCGCTTTCGTGGTGTGATTTCATCGCGGGCTCATCTGGACCTTCGGCAGGGCCCTTTGTCACTGGCTTCATGTCTTTCATCTACAAAATAATACATATTTTGGTAAAACACCTCGAAGCATAAAAGTGAACGCCATAAAAAGAGGATAATATAAGTAGGGGATAAGTCAATATATCAGGGCAAAACGACATTTTAACAAAATAATTAAATGACAATGGCATTAACACGCGTTGACTTGCATGTTGACTCGAAAAGGCATTAGCCTAAATATTGCGCATTAAACACATGAAGAGCACCTCACGAGCTGTTCCCCCAAAAAGGTGTTCCCCACCAAATTCCAGCTGGCTTGGAGATTTGGAGAAAATACGTTCTAGCTTGGAGAATTTAGAAGTTTGAGGAACACCTTTTTCATTATTTTCTTAATTTTCGTAATAATTAGCGAGAATTATTAGTTCAAAATTGTTAAAACTTGCTTGCAATTGTCTAATGAACATTTATTTGCAATATATTATATGTAAGTTAGTTATATTCAACATTTCGAATTTCTCAAAAGGTGTTCCCTTTCTGCTCCAAGCTGGCTAGAAAAGGAAAAACGCCCAGCGAGCTTGGAAAAAATGAACACCTTTTTGCAAACTATTAATGTTCAAAAAGCATAATTTTGTTGTTGTTCGTGATTGTAATGTTGTATAAAGGTGATTTAACACATTTTTGAAATATGTGTCGTGGAGTACCCTTCACACATGGGTCACCTTCATAAAAAAAAAAAGAAAAAAAAACGTCGAAAAACAAAATTATATCAATATCTATTTAAATAGGGGCCATTCAGGCCTGGTGCCTTTATATATTTTTATTCAACATATTGCTAAATGAAATATATTTTTGCCGGGAACTTTTTGTGAAAACTTAATCAGGTATTACCACAAAAAATGCCTTTAATACGTAGCTAATCAAGCAATAAATATATTTGGCGTCACAGACCAATGTCAATATTTTGACAGGTAGAACATGCATTTCGTGTCATGTACTACTTGAACGTGACGTTCATATTTTAAATTATATAATAGTTGTATAACTGTAAAGAATATACAATATAGGTTCAAATACATGGACCAAACATTATTCGTAAATAGTTTTTTTTTAATAGTTTTGCATAAGAAGCATGGAGTGTAACCATTGCCCCATTGACCCTACAGTATTATGGTGATTGTCACGGTTGAGTGATTTACCATAGCTACGAAATCGAAACAATGTATTGTGTACACTTTAATGCAAGCGATAGATTCTATCAATTTGATTATATTATAAATTTTCGGCAGCGATCGCGATCACAATCGCTCGTTCGTGACATGCTAAATTGTAAAGCAATTTTTTTTCCTCTTTTTCCTTCTCATTTTTACTCAACCATTGTGTTTGCCGTGAACAAACCATGATGGTGTGGTCACGGGCCATGGCGATCGTTGTGAGGAGGAAAGAAGATACATGTATATCATTTCATGGTTCTTAAATGATCATCGGCATTACTAATTTTATTATTTCATAAAATCACGAAATCATGTCACATTGATCGCGCCAAAGGTCATTCTCTTTTTGATTAATTAAGTTAAAATGCTGGAAAGTAAGACGCATTGATCAATATCTCGCAATTTATCTTGTCATAAATTACAAATGTACCTCTGATGAAAATGATTTTCAAGCGCCGAATAATAAAAAAAGTATATTTAATAATGTAATATCTTCATTTAAATCTTTACATAAGAAAATCGTCAAAATAGATTAATTAACTTACTTTTGAGACGTCAACTGCGAATATAGTAAAAGGTGCAACTCAAATCAGGTCAAATCAATAGATAGTTATTTTAATTGTGGAAGAACCATCCACGTTGTACAATTAAAATATAGATAAACTAAGGTTATTCGCCATTGTGTGTATTAGGATTAAAGTATACTACATATATATACAAATTATACATTTTTATCCGTTTTTAATTAAAAAAATCTTTGATATCCTTCAACATAAAAACGCATGCATTTATTGCGGCTTGTCAGTTCTATGTTTTGAGCTATGTTTGAGTGCTCGTATACTCTGCTACAAGCAAAAGGCATAAACACAACAGCCAAATATGTTAACTACGGTTATATGTTTGATAGTGTTTGCTACACACAATCTGCAACAAAGCTTAGTGCTACAATATACTCTAATTCATATAAATCTATTAAGACATCAATAATTTATACTATTGAAATAATTAAATGTTTCCATGCAACAATGTTTTTTTCGGTACAACAATGTGTTAGGTATCAAATCGACCTTTTGAGAATAAAATTGTTCTATTTAATGATTATCAGAATAAGCAAGCGACAACACAATGTTCTAGTTATGACAGCATTGAGTTTATAGTCCTGTTAAAATAATGAACATTGATGTATAGTTGCGAGACAATTTGCTATATTTTGGTGAAACGTGTTCAGTCCATAATTACATTGTTGTCCGAAGCCATTTAAAATAGGATGACTCTGACTTTTTACAACTTTTTCAATATATTTTTTAAATAATAATTTGCAAGATATGACGTCTGTATTATTTGAGGAACTTGTGACAAACATTTTGTGTCTCAAACATACCCATGTAGCAGTTTGTTCGAATCCGTAAGGCGCCTTTCGCTCCCATATATTATACCGAAACATATCAGCCTCCTCCCGGTGTAACGGTTTCAAGCTACCCCCCTAATTGCTACCTCCCCGGTAATCTCAAACCGGTTTCAAGCTTCCTCCCGGTAATCTGAAACCGGTTTGAGGCTACCTCCCCGGTAATTTGAAACCGGTTTGAAGCTACCCCCACCGGTTTGAAACTACCCCCTCCTATTTTTTTATTTTTTATTTATTTTTAATCGAATAGTTAATCAATCGATATAATAATGCCATATGTTACCAAATAGTGTCGCACTAATCCTTTAAGCCTAAAAAGGGAGTTTTGCGCGTTGTATAAAA
>LQRL01107748.1:91647-103194 GCA_001703475.1 Hydroides elegans | reverse complement strand
TTTTGTTTCGTTAGATGATGAGTAAAGACCGGCGTATACGGGTAAGCATAAATAAACTGCGTCGTATTGATTTGAATATATATTTGTTGCTTCTAGATATATATATATATATATAAATACAATGAGTACTCTTGTTATTTGAGCTTATGTCTTACTGTAAATTGTATTTTTTCCATGTGAGTACCATCTGTTATAATCATTTTGCCTAAGGAATAAATTAGTTTAGTTTATGACAATACTTGTAGTCAGATGTTCCGGTTTTATGCAAACGACCTAAATTGAATAATACTTTCATTTTTAGCTGAATTACCAGTTCTTGAAAAAATGCGTCGAGAGCGCGCCTATCACCGCCATTCAAGATGAATGGTTCGATAATATGTTAAAATTGATACCAGAAGAACTGAGGGATTCACCCGGCTTCCAAGAATATGCAGATGAATTATTTAAAGAAATCAGTGAAGACTTTGACAGGAGCATGAAAAAATCACAAGGTACGCATCAATCATATCATTTGTATTTCACTGCTGGAATAAATCACAATATTTTTTTGTATTAAAGTGGGTATTTTTTTGTTTGTGAAAATAAAGAAAATCATGGTGACAATGTATATGCTCCCATTGTCTCTGGTATTGATCCAAGCATTTATCAGGATCTGGCCTTGCCAAATAATGATTCATTTAGCAATTTTTGAACTGAAACCAATGAACAATAATGCGTCATAAGCAATTTTTTTCGATCGTTTTGCAATAGATTTTGTGTATTAAGTCCATATTAAGTCCATATTTCACCTTTAAACTATGTATAGCTAGAAAATGTATATCAATCAATGCCATATTATATGCAAAAAGTATATTATTGTATGTATACCTAGATCACATTGTCATGTTGTCAATCAAATACAACCTCGAGTTGAGTCAAACATTAGCAATCGCCAAACATAAAATGTTTTACGAACAATGACCATGTGTGAAATCCCTTCAACTCCATTCCCTGTTTAGTGCAACTATCACTTGTAAAACCGGACGTGAGCGGCCTCGAGGGCGACGACATGGGCGCACCCCCAGAGGAGGAAGAAGGCCTTGACTACTCGAGCGAGTGGCACGAGGACTACGTGCAGCACAAGGAGGAGATTAGAGCTAACCTGCACATGCTGCATCCCTCCATGCAGGTCGTGCTCAACATGTGCCAGAGCACGCTTGGGGGCATGCTTGTAGTTGACTGCTCAGCCTACAGGTGAGAGCAAAGTATTGGCTGAAGGGGGAAATTGAATTCGATTTACAAATAACTTTGATTTACAATTGGCAACATTTATCTTAATTCAATGACGTCAAAAGAGGTGCCTGTTTTCCTTTAGATCAGTTCAAAGATACATATTGCACTCACCTATATTGTATCAAAACGAATTAATATTGATATAGTTGCTATATAACTAATTGTTTACCCATTACGTATACAGAACGGGCGGTGCGTTGGAGTTTGACAGTCTTCGCAACAACGTGATCCTCGAGTGTGAAAAGAACGAGGAGAAGCTCACAACGAGCTGGCTCCCCGGCATCATCAACGTGTTCGCTGATAAGAGCACTTTCTCTGGCATCGCCAGCAACAAGGCCGACAGCTTCTATTCATGCGTGTCGACGCTCATCTCAAATCAAGTATGTATAATTAGACAATCTAGGGAGATGTTTTGAATGAGTAGGTCGCGTTTTCATAATGGTTTCCAACTAGATTCAGTTTGAGCAAAAGCGTGCTTAATATATAAGATATGGAAAGCAGTTATGATACTTGGTATTCAAAGAATTGAAATCAATGTGATTTAAGATTATTAAGTATGAGTTATTGAAATGTTTTGAAGTGAAATGAATTTTGTTTTCAAAGTTGAAAGACCTGTTGGTGCGCAGCATCGAGGGCTGGGTGGACCTCTTCGACGAGGGCAACATCGAGCACCTGCCCGTCCTCAAGATGGAGCTCGTCTTTGACGACAACAAAATGCAGTTCTATCCGCCCTATGAAGAGCTCGACGAACTCGTGCTCTTTGTAGTGGAACAAATCACAAACACACTCCAAAGTGTAAGTAGTCTCTATGCTGTTCATAACTAAAATTATGTAAATGTACTGAAAACAAGTTTTACTGGAGTTGCATCGACACCTTAAAATAAAGTGGTCACTTGGAAAATGCAGTGGTTGATAGTCACTTGATGGTCACTTCTAAACTTCAATACTCGATTTTATATGAACTATAACCGTTGCTAACACACCATTTGTCTCTCTTCCCTCAGATGCCGACGGTGCAGTCGTGGTTAGCCGGCAGCTCGAACACGGTGAGCGTGGACGCCAAGGTGGCCGACCACATCGTCAACGCCGCCAAGTGCAAACTCAGGGACGCGGTTAAGAGGAACTTCGAGGACCCCAGCGCACACCTCGACTGGTTCCGTAAGTGAAACCTGGAATTTTAGAAAAACATATTTGTAGCTCTATACATAAAGAAAAAAAAAAACAAAAGAAAAAATAAATACGACAACAGACAAGCAACAAAACCCATATAAACTCCTTTAAATGTGTCATTAACATGCTCTATGATTTTCAATACCTTTACCATAAACAATCGTGCTATTATTATGATATGTTTTTCCCTCTTTCTCAAAACAGTGAAGCAATACAGCTGGCTGGTGAACGGCGAGGCCTCCTCCCAAATAGAAGCCTTCATGGCCGAAGAACACGAGTTCGACGATTACTGCGAATACGTCGACAAGTTCCGCGCGCTCGCCAAAGAGATCATGATGCTGTCGAGTATTGAGCACTACGACATGATCCGATTGGACTGCGAGGATTTGAAAAGGGGATTGAGTGATATGGCCAAGGCGCATGCGGATACGCTGTTGACGCGTATGGCCAATGATCATCGCAAGGCTAACCAAGCGTGAGTATTTGGGCGTAAACCCAGTTTAAGTGCCTATATAGTCATATTTCTATGTAGTTTCTTTGTGATATTAACACACAATGCCTGAAAATGAATAATCATTTTAACAAAAATCGGAATTATTTGTCTTATTAAGTTTGTGGATTTCTAAAAATCCTCGTTACGTGTGCAATTAATAAAATCCCATTACCATATTTTCCTTCCAGGATTTGTGACGAGTTCAGCCTGGTCAAAGAGCGCGCCCTCAAAGAGCCAGAAACCTCTGAGGAACTGATGGACATGATCGCCTTCGTCACAAACGCTCGCAACGCCGGCATGATCAGCCTAAACGAGCGCATCAAGCAGTCGCACTACCGCATGCACTACATGTTGGATGTGTGGTTCTTCCCACAGCACGACCTGGATATGAACAAGGAAGTGTTGTTGTGGCCGCAGAATATTGGACCCGTATTCGATGCCAACGATGATGTGAGTAGACAAGTATTTGTGGTTTCAGATAAAGTTAATGTCGCTGTTTATCAGTAACTTACCTTTAGATCGTTTAATGATATCTTATCGTGTAAGAACCTTATAACAGTTAATAAAAAAAAACTTAACTTTATTCGTTTTTCTCGCAGTTGGTGGAGGCGTCGAAGCAGTCTGGCGAGAAGACGCTGATCGAGCGCAAAGAGAAGTTGATGCTCGAACTGCAGAAACTCAAGGCTCGCGTCGACGAGTTCAACGACTACGGCGAACTGGACATGATGCAGCAATACGTGGCTGATGTGCGCGCCGTGCAGAAAAGGCTGGCTGATTGTGTCACTGAGATCGAGTGGGTGCACGCGGAGGAGTTGCTGTACAAGTATCCCACCAGCAAGTATCCTGAAGTGGATGAGATCACCAATGCTGTCGATCCATTCCTCAGGCTCTTCCAGGTTCGTGGCTTTATTTTGTGACACTCAAAACAAGGATGAAAATAAGATTAAACGATAAACATTTTCTAAATAATTTCAACATAATTCAACGAAAAGCATACCATGAAATGAAAAACTAAAGTAACTTGAAAATCTGCATTTGAACGCTTGGTCTACATATATTTTGTTGCAGGTTGTGTACAAGTGGCAGCGCGCTGAGAAGAAGTGGATGGACGGCGCCTTCCTGGACCTGGACGCCGAAAACGTCGAAGCGGAAGTGGACGAGTACTGGCGCGAGATCTACAAGATCCAAAAGTTCTTCAACAACAAGATGAAGAAGCTCAAGATGGAGCGCGAGGAGATCGAGCGGGAGCGCAAGAAGAAGAAGAAGCACACGCTGGAGGAGGGAGGCGCCGAGGAGGAGCCTCTGCCCGAGATCGTGCCTCCCGCCGCGCTCACCGTGTGCAACACGAGTCAGGAGCAGATGAAGGACTTCAAGGACTTTATTCCTGTTATATCCATCATGTGCAACCGCGGTATGCGCTCGAGGCATTGGAAGCAAATGTCCGATATCGCCGGATTCGATCTCACACCTGATGCCGGTACCACTCTCCGCAAGATGCTCAAGCTCAGCCTGGATCCATTCATGGAGCAGTTCGAAGGTATTTCCGCCGCGGCCTCCAAGGAGTTCTCGCTGGAGAAGGCCATGAGGAAGATGGAAGAAGAATGGGGCGATGTTGTGTTTAACACAATCGCCTACCGCGACACAGGCATCAGCATTTTGGCATCGGTCGACGACATCCAGACACAACTCGACGATCACATCGTCAAAACACAGACCATGCGTGGCTCGCCTTTTATCAAGCCGTTCGAGAACGAGATCAAGGTGTGGGAGGAGCGTCTTGTCCGCATCCAGGACACCATTGACGAGTGGCTCAAAGTGCAGGCGCAGTGGCTCTACCTGGAACCCATCTTCTCTTCAGAGGACATCATGCAACAGATGCCTGAAGAGGGACGTCTCTTCCAGACGGTCGACAGGAACTGGAAGGATGTCATGAAGCACACCGTTCGCGATCCACATGTACTGGCGGCCACCGCTTTGGCAGGTCTGTTGGAGAAGCTGCAAGACAGCAACGGGCTGCTTGACAAGATCAACAAGGGCTTGAATGCGTATTTGGAGAAGAAGCGTCTCTTCTTCCCGCGTTTCTTCTTCTTGTCCAACGATGAGATGTTGGAGATTCTGTCCGAGACCAAAGACCCCACGCGTGTACAACCGCATTTGAAGAAGTGTTTCGAAGGTAACCTTGACCTTAATGTTATTTTTATGCATTTTTAGCCCTCAGCCAACACTTTGGCTGAAGGCTATTGCTATCGTCGTGTCCGTCCGTCCGTCCGTCCGTCCGTCTGTCCGTCCGTCTGTCCGTAAACAATTACCTTGTGAACACACTCAAGGCTACAATTCTTCTCCGATCGCAATTATATTTGGCATACAGTTAGTATGGGTACTAATAAAGGTTGGGATTGTAAATGAGCCATATCCGACTAGGGAAAATGGCCCAACTGGACATAGAAAAATCCTCTTATAGCCCCCTTCATATATGGAGTTTGTGAACACACTCAATGCTACAATTCTGCACCAATCGCAATTATATTTGGCATACAGTTAGTATGGGTGCAAATAAAGGTTGGGATTGTAAATGAGCCATATCCGACCAGGGAAAATGGCCCAACTAGACTTAGAAAATCCAATATAAGCCCCTTCATAAATGGCAATTAAGGGAGCTTGTGAACACACTCAAGGCTACAGTTCTTCACCAATCGCAATTATATTTGGCATACACTTAGTATGGGTGCAAATAAAGGTTGGGATTGTAAATGAGCCATATCTGAGCAGGGAAAATGGCCCAACTAGACTTAGAAAATCCAATATAAGCCCCTTCATAAATGGCAATTAAGGGAGCTTGTGAACACACTCAAGGCTACAGTTCTTCACCAATCGCAATTATATTTGGCATACACTTAGAATGGGTGCAAATAAAGGTTGGGACCGTAAATGAGCCATATCCGAGCAGGGAAAATGGCCCAACTAGACTTAGAAAAATGTCGTATAAGCCCCTTCGTAAATGGCAATTAAGGGAGCTTGTGAACACACTCAAGGCTACAATTCTTCACCAATCGCAATAATATTTGGCATACAGATAGTATAGGTCCTAATAAAGGTCGGGATTGTAAATGAGCTATATCCGACTAGGGAAAGTTGCCCACTGGACTTAGAAAATCCCCTATAAGTCCCTTCATAAATATCAATTAAGGTAGCTTGTGAACACACTCAAGGCTACAATTCTTCGCCAATCGCAATTATATTTGACATACAGTTTGTATGGGTACTCATAAAGGTTGGGATTGTAAATGAGCCATATCTGATCAGGGAAAATGGCCCAACTGGACTTAAAAAAAACCCTATAAGCCCCTTCATAAGAGTTTTTCTCCTCACTAGAGAATTGCTATCGTGGCTGAGGGCTTTGCATCTCTGATGCCTATGTTACTTCTTTAAATTTAATGAGGTTCTCCTCATACTCGGATTATATACATGTTTAGCACCATCTTCGAATGATTAACAATCAAATATTCGTTGACCGCATACAGGTAGCGAATGTAAAATAAATCTCATTTATAATACCCCATCCGACCGTAACCAGAGTAATATCGCCCTACTTTATCTCTAACCAGGTATCGGCAAACTGGAGTTTGACAGCAAGCTGGACATCCACGCGATGTACTCTTCCGAGGGCGAGAAGGTGCAGATGTCGCAGATCATCTCGACATCGGAGGCCAGAGGCGCCGTGGAGAAGTGGCTTCTGCAGGTGCAGGACGTCATGCTCATGTCCGTGCGCGACGTCATCGCGCAATCCAGAGAGGTAATAAATGCGTGGGGAGATGATGGGGGATTGTACTGGAATAGAAGAGAAAAGATGTTTCAAGGCTTTGAAAACTAAAACTAGCTAAAAAATAACTCAACATGTAAAATAGTCGATATACATTGTGGATATACCTTTAGAAATTACCAGATTTTATCCCAATATTTGAAAAGAAAATGGTTCTATTTCTTAATTGATTGTTCGTTGTTAATCATGCTGCGTAGTATTACTATACGGAAAATACGAAAAACTATGGGAAGGTAATTACATTTCATGTAACAGTCTATCACGCACTAAATATAGGTTTGTAAATGCACCTTCATAGTACCCATATAGTCGTACATAATTGCATGCTATCATATCCAGAGTTCGCCCTTGCGGTTATGTTAAATCATAATTTATGTGTATGTTATGCATGCTTTGTGTAGTTTAAAAATGTTTGTCGCCAGTTCATCTGAATGCAAGAACAAATGCATTTGCGTCCGAAACATCCGTCCCATAACAAAAACTGTTGTGTTGAATATTTTCTAGATTTCGTACTTGGAATAAAAAATAATGCTGTTTATTCCAACTGCTTCGAAATGCATGGCTTTTTTGCATGATAATAAATTTCAATTGAATATTAATACAGTTCGAAAAAAAGTCGATGATGATGTAAGCGTACATGAAAATCTTATGATTAGAAAAATATATAGGACTATCCATTACCCTGCAACCATGACTTATGTCTAGAAGGCACACGCAATAAATAATTATTTGTTATACGTGTATTCCCGAAAACAATGCAACCATCTCTTATTTGTTGTATTATTTCTCCCTCAAGGCATACGCAAAGGAGGCCCGCGAGGACTGGGTGAAGGAGTGGCCCGGACAGATCGTGCTGTGCGTCACTCAAATCTACTGGACGCTCGAGGTGCACGACGCCATTAAGGACGGCGTGCTCGGGCTGCGGGATTATTACAAGCGGTTGCAGGATCAGCTTATCACACTCGTAGCATTGGTATGTAAACCTATTGACACCAGCCTAAGAAGAAAAAAAAATCTTAAAGCTCAAACCTTGTTTACTATTTCGAGAATATCAAGACATATTTTAACATTTCTATCATATGCTAAGGTGTTCATGAAGCTATTCTCACATACATTTGCATAGGTGCGAGGCAAGCTGAACAAGCAGCAGCGTATCACTCTGGGCGCTTTGGTCGTCATTGACGTGCACGCTCGAGACGTCGTGCAAGACATGGCCGACAAAGGCGTGGAGACGGAGAACGACTTCAATTGGTTGGCGCAGTTGCGCTACTACTGGGAGGAGGATAACTGCTGGGTGCGCATTATTAATGCAAGGGTCGCCTATGCGTACGAGTACCTCGGCAACTCGGGACGGTAAGTGTTGTGTTTGAATTGTATTTAGTTTGGATGCACATATTGGCAGTTGATTAAGATGTGTATGTTTTGGTTCGATGAATTGATTTAAACGATTCAACAATGTTTATTAAATAATTGTGGCAAGCTGCTGTCACGGTAAGAAAGTATAAAACAACTGCATAATTGGTTAAATTCTACATTTATTTATCAGAGAAAATTGCATTGATAGTGTAATATATTCTGCTATACACTTTTCATGACTTTTCTTTCACAGATTGGTCATCACCCCACTGACTGACAGATGTTACCGAACCCTGATGGGCGCCTATCATTTGCACTTGAACGGCGCGCCTGAGGGCCCGGCCGGTACAGGAAAGACTGAGACCACAAAGGATTTGGCCAAAGGTATAAACCGTTCTTACTAGTGCATTTTATTTAAATTTAATGAAGATATCTAATTTGTCATAGGCTATTAATTGGGGACCAACCTTAATACTTTATATTATTGCAAGAGAATCAAAACTTAATTTGACTAAATGAATAAAAAATAAATAAAAATAAAATTCATGATTATTTCTAGCTTTGGCTGTACAATGCGTGGTGTTCAACTGCTCTGACGGCCTCGACTACATCGCCATGGGCAAGTTCTTCAAGGGTCTGGCCTCGGCCGGCGCCTGGGCTTGCTTCGACGAGTTCAACCGAATCGAACTCGAGGTGTTGTCTGTCGTCGCTCAACAGATTCTCTGCATCATTCGCGCCGTGCAAGCCAACCTCGACATGTTCAACTTTGAGGGAACCGAGCTGCAGCTCAAGAACACGTGCTATGTGTGCATCACCATGAACCCCGGTTATGCCGGAAGGTCGGAGTTGCCCGATAACCTAAAGGTCCTTTTCAGGTAAGACCACTTAAATATAGAATTCGAAACTGCTTCTTTTTCGTTGTGCCCAACGCAACCTATGGTAATATAATTAAGACATGTTTGAGATTTTTTCCATTCCACAGAAACAAGCATAATAATGTTATATGATGAATGATTCAAATATTCTTATGTTTATTTCCACTTAAAGCTTCTAGTCCATATGTTTTTGCATTTTCTTGTTTTTAGAACGGTGGCTATGATGGTGCCTGACTACGCCATGATCGGCGAGATCTCGCTCTACTCGTTCGGTTTCACGGACGCGCGCAACCTCGCTGTGAAGATCGTGACGACCTACCGCTTGTGCTCGGAACAGTTGTCGTCGCAGTTCCATTACGATTACGGCATGAGGGCTGTGAAGGCCGTGCTGTCTGCGGCTGGTAATCTCAAGCTCAAGTATCCCGAAGACGACGAAAATATATTGGTGAGTCAAAAGTGTACTTTTAGGTCGGAGAAAATGACGAACTCGATAGATCTGTATATTTTAAGTTTCGAAAATGATACGTTATAATAGTAACTAATCAGCTATGAAGACATTGTCCAATGCGTCATAATTTTGCCTCGTCGATCATCTACCATAGAAAGCAAGAGTTTTAGCCACCACCTGTTATAGATTTTTTCTATGCTTTTCGTCTCTCACAATCAGCTGCTGCGTTCGATTATGGACGTCAACCTGCCGAAATTCCTCGCCCACGACATCCCGCTCTTCCGCGGTATCATCTCGGATCTCTTCCCGGGCGTCTCGCTGCCCAAGGCCGACTACAGCGTGTTTCTGGACGCCGTCGCCGAGATCTGCAAACAGCGCAACCTGCAGGCGGTCGACTTCTTCAATGAGAAGATTGTGCAGATGTACGAGATGATGATCGTCAGACACGGGTAGGTTGCGTCTATCTTTCTGTCATTTTTTTTCTCCGTGCATAGTTTTGAGAGTGACTTAAGAAGTTGTGAAAAACAGTCGGGAAACGTTTGGCCAAATGATTGCTTTTTGTGTGCTAGGGTAGTAGTTCTACATGACAGCGATACAACGAAATAAATAGCCCCGATTATTATTTAGAAAGGACGAATCATATAAAACATGGACCTATTCATTATATTTCAGTTTCATGATGGTTGGCGACCCGTTCGGCAGCAAGACCTCGGTCATCCAGACCATGGCCGCGGCCATGACCTTGCTCAACGAGCGCGGCAACGACGAGTACGAGAAGGTCATTTACAAGGTCATGAACCCCAAGGCCATCACCATGGGCCAGCTCTACGGACAGTTTGATCCCGTTTCTCACGAGTGGTCGGACGGTGTGATCGCGAACACGTTCCGCGAGTTCGCCTCGACGGACACACCCGACCGGAAGTGGGTGACGTTCGACGGGCCCATCGACGCCGTGTGGATCGAGAACATGAACACTGTGCTCGACGACAATAAGAAGCTGTGCTTGATGAGCGGAGAGGTCGTTCAGATGAGCAACGTCATGACCATGTTGTTCGAGACCATGGATCTCTCGCAGGCTTCGGTATGTGTCAGCTCACTGTCGTTGAGATTTGTTATGAATTTATATCTTATTGGAATCACATTTACCAAAGGAAATTATCAATTATTATAAATTGAGCAAACAAATAAAAGATTATACTGTCTGTCACATTTCTTTATGAAATTTATGCCTTGGAAATAACTCTTTTAAGTAAAATTTCTTAGAAATGTGACCATTATGTTATCCTCTGTTTTGATTAATCTAATTTTCTTTTACCACAGCCTGCCACCGTGTCCCGCTGCGGCATGATCTACCTCGAGCCCAGCTCCCTCGGCTGGCGTCCCATGAAGACCTCGTGGGTCAACCAGTTACCGGAAGTCCTCACCAAGGACAACGAGGAGTTCATCGAGGACATGTTCGAGTGGCTCCTGGACCCTTGTCTCGACTTCATGCGCAAGAACTGCAAGGAGTACGTGGCCACGGGTCAGGCCAACGTCGTCTTCAGCATGATGCGACTCATTCAGCTGTTGATGCACGAGGCGTGCGAGGCTGAGGACGCGGCTGAGAACAGGCATATGCGCACGTGGCTGTCGGCGTCCTTCCTGTTCTCCATCCCGTGGTCCATTGGTGGCATCACGGATCCAGAAGGACGGGCCAAGTTTGATCACTTTTATAAGGAGCTGCTGTTTGGCAAGCTCGAGGAGTTCCCGATTCCCAAGTCGATTGGCAAGGTGGAACCGATGTTCCCCGATAGGGATATGGTCTACGACTTTGTCTACGAGGTAAGAAGATTTTGCATTTTGTTGATATAGAGTGAGTTCGGGTAATTCCGGACAGGCGGGTAAATCCGGACACTTCTACTTTTATTGAATTTATGAAAACACAAACCCGAATATCCGAATATCTCTTAAATATAATTATTAATGAGGTCTTAAGCTATTACATAAATATCTTCATTAGGAATAAGGTCTTTTAGAATAAAATATATTTCATCTTTAAAAGTTAGCCTCAAGGTAACTTCCGAAATATTTAATTACCTGCTGTCAAATGATAATACAAGTAAATTTTGGGTCA
>LQRL01107748.1:68526-91417 GCA_001703475.1 Hydroides elegans | reverse complement strand
TAAAATGTCCGATATTTGCCCGCTTGTAAACATGACCCAGTTATTGGTGTCGGGTAAATCCGGACAGTGATTATTTTTGACATCAAACGCCTTTTAAGTGATTAATACTTACGATTTTTTTTTCGAAAACGTGTAAATATATAGATTCAAAGCCTGTTATGATATAATTATGGAAAATATCGCGTTATTTATGAAATCTCGCTCGAACGAGATATCGAGACGGGAATTTCATTCGAAGTTTCGATTAAGTCTCGTGGAATCACGTGACTGCGGCCTGTTCTGCGTGATTGGCTTTGAAAATACTTTAACAACCATGGTAAATCCAAAAATCTGTAAATATTATATATTTAACTATGTATCAACAGCTCTCTTTGCTGCGCGATCTGGATTTGAGTCATATGTCCGGATTTACCCGAAAAGTGTCCGGATTTACTCGCTCTGACTTTTCTACATATACCTCAATTGTTCACATGGAACGCCTTGGAATATTTTGAAAATTCCAAATGCATTTTGCAGCAAAACACTGTGTTTCGTACGAAGAAACTTATTTGATGCAAAATATTTAACAAGTTATGAGAAAATTGAGGTTTAGTCCAAAAGTGTCCGGTTATACCCGAACTCACTCTAAACGTCAAAGAATTTAGAGTCGTGAGTTTACTAGTTGAAATTGCATAGCTAGTTAAGGTCCATCGCCAATTCGAGATGGTCGTTTAAATGTCAGTTGTTAAAACGCCTGTTTTTATCCACAACTATTTTAAGTTATCACTCTTCATATTTTGAAATTTACATTATATCAATCTTATTTTATTTTGTTTACAGCAAAAGGCGAAGGGTCAGTGGAAGCACTGGAACGACTTCATCAAGAGCGGCCAAGTCTCACTCACCCAGAAGATCCAAGACATCCTGGTGCCCACAATGGACACAGTGCGCTACAGCTACCTGCTCGATCTTTTTGTTCGCCTTGAACAACCCATCCTCTTCGTCGGTCCTACGGGTACCGGTAAATCAGCCTACGTTCAGCAGAAGCTGATGAACGGGCTGCCCAAGGAGAAGTACCTGCCCACCTTCGTCAACTTCTCGGCGCAGACGAGTGCCAACCAGACGCAGACGATCATCATGTCCAAGATGGACAAGAGGCGAAAGGGAACATTCGGTCCGCCCATTGGCAAGAAGGCGATTATCTTTGTGGATGACATGAACATGCCGGCGCTTGAGAAGTACGGAGCGCAACCGCCCATTGAGCTGCTTAGGATGTTCTTCGATCACAAGCATTGGTAGGTATAAGAAGGGCATAACGAGATATGAAATGCCAAGATTGCAATGGTATCAACAATATGGCATAACTAAGTATAAGAAGCTGAGGAAAATATGTTAATTATCAGCTTTGAGCGAAAATGCCATGAACATTGTCTTTTAGAATCAACATGATTAAAAAACTGTTTAACTCTTTCGCTTTTGCACAGGTACGACCTGAAAGACACGAGCAAACTCACCCTACAAGACATCCAATTCGTGGCCGCCATGGGTCCCCCTGGCGGCGGTCGCAACCCGGTAACGCCCCGCTTCATCCGCCACTTCAACGTGGTGTCCATGAACGAGTTCAGCGACGACACCATGGTGCGCATCTTCTCAACATTGATGAGCACCTTCCTCAGAGCCAATGATTTCGCGCCCGATTATTTCACGGCGAGTAACATGATTGTGGCCGCAACGATGGAGGTCTATAAGGAAGCGATGAAGAATCTGCTGCCCACGCCCGCCAAGTCGCATTATGTGTTTAACTTGAGAGATTTCAGCAGGGTTATTCTTGGTATTTGTCTTATCAAGAAGGAGGATGTCACCGAGAAGCGGGTCTTTACTAGGTCAGTAGACTCTAGAGTTAAAAGGGAGATGGTTTGATTGTAATGAAGATTTTGAGTTTATAATATGGAAAACCAGCGTTTAAGTTAAAGACAAATGTGACAAAAAAAAAACATGAAAACCTATGTATTCCTATAATCAGTTTAAAACACGCAGTTTAATTATTAAGTCTATAATATTTTTAAGATAAAAAAAACCCTGCACTTACCATATATGTATCAACCATTTATATCAATATATCCATCCTCTTAATACCAATAGGTTATGGGTGCACGAGGTGATGCGTGTCTTCTACGATCGTCTCGTGGACGACAAGGACCGCGAGTGGCTCTTCACCACCGTCCACCGCTTGATCAAAGAGCACTTTAAGGATTCAATGAACGACGTCTTTGAGCACTTGGCCAATGGCGGTCAGGGAGGTCAGGTGGTCGAGGAGGATTTGCGCAGTTTGATGTTTGGCGATTACATGAATCCCGATCTGGAGCCAGAGGAGAAAAAATATGAGGAGGTCAAGAGTATTGATGACTTTTATGGCGTGGCCGAGCAGTGCCTGGAGGAGTATAATAACACGCACAAGACAAGGATGAACCTCGTCATCTTCAGGTAAGATACATGATGTGTCTTATATTCTTTAATCCGTAACCGTTACCAAACATGTGAAACGTATACAAATGGTTGGACAATATTTGATTAAGATAAAAAGATTAATGGCACACATGTGTATTTCATTAGTAAACTATAAGCCTCTGAGACATAAGCATATGATTCCACCTTTCGCATTTCAGATATGTGTTGGAGCATCTGTCCCGCATCAGTCGAGTGTTGCGAGTTCCCGGCGGAAACGCGTTGCTCGTCGGTGTCGGTGGCTCCGGGCGTCAGTCACTCACCAGGCTGGCTACGGCTATGGCTGGACTCGATATCTTCCAGGTAAGGGATTAATTGCATTTATAACTATCAATTGTTTTTCACTGCATAGTAAACCGAATGTGGTGTCTATCTATATAATATTATTGAGCCATAAACTCGGATACAAATAATCAATGTTTTGAATATTTGAAATACCTTTAACAAATTAGTTTTGTATATTTTTCAGCCCGAGATCTCAAAGAACTATGGCATGACCGAGTGGCGCGAGGACCTGAAATCACTACTTAGAAGCACAGGCGCCTCCGGAAAGGGCACTGTGTTCCTCTTGACCGATTCTCAGATCAAGGAAGAGAGCTTCCTCGAAGATGTCGACTCGCTTCTCAACACGGGCGAGGTGCCCAACTTGTTTGCCGCTGATGAGAAGGCAGAGATCATGGAGGTAAGAACATTCACAGCTTATATTTTGATTTATTGTTTCTCCTTCAATTTGTCAATGTTATGCAATAAGATGGTATATAGTCTAAATGACCAAAAAAATATCTCTGTTATATGATTTATACGAAAACGGTTTTCCGAAAATATGTAATGATCGACTATGTTCAGGCCCCAAAGTAGCTATCGTTTATATACATTGTAAAAATTTGATGATTTAATTTTTGCAGGCTGTGCGTCCAGCGATGCAAGCGGGCGACAAGATGGCCGACTTCAGCCCTCTCGCCCTGTTCGCCTTCTTCGTGAACCGCTGCCGCACCAACCTGCATATCATCATCGCCTTCAGCCCGATCGGAGACGCGTTTAGGAACCGCATGAGGCAGTTCCCGTCGCTCATCAACTGCTGCACGATTGATTGGTTCCAGGCCTGGCCTGAGGATGCTCTGGAGAGGGTGGCGTATAAGTCATTTGAGCATATTGAGATCGCCGATAATGATAAGGATTCGACGGTGCACATCTGCAAGTACTTTCATACCAGTGCCAGGGTCCTCTCGGAAAAGTAAGTTTATTGTTCTATATATTCTCACGCATATTCTTTATATGACCATGTGCATAAATGAATCATACCTTTTTCTTCAAATTAAACATTTAAGGACATAGAGTTTTACTCAATAGTATTACATGTATACATTTGTATGACCTCATTGATGATAAGCGTATTTCATTTTCATCTAGGATGTTGACACAACTCGGTCGCCACACTTACATGACCCCGACTTCATACCTTGAACTAATCGGCTCCTTCAAGAACCTGATCAACGCAAAACAAGACTCCACTATGCGCGCCAAGAAACGCTACGTGGTGGGTCTAGAGAAGCTCGCCTTTGCCGCCTCACAAGTCGCCGACATGCAAAAGGAACTCGAGGACTTACAGCCACAGCTCGTCAAAACAGCCGAAGAGAACGTGAAGATGATGGGCATCATCGAGAAGGAATCAGCCGAGGTCGAGGTGCAAACCGTCAAAGTGCGAGCGGAAGAAGCCGTTGCTAACGAGCAGGCGGCCAGTTGCCAAGCGCAGAAGGACGAGTGCGAGGCCGAGTTGGCTGAGGCGATTCCGGCGCTCGAGGCTGCTCTCGCGGCGCTGAATACATTGAAGCCGGCCGATATCACTATTGTCAAGTCGATGAAGAACCCGCCGGGCAATATCAAGTTGGTGATGGCGGCGGTGTGTGTCATGAAGGATATTAAGGCGGAGAAGATCAATGATCCCAGTGGAAGTGGACAAAAGGTGAGTTATGAGGATTGTAAACTCAATCGTAAGCATACTAAGTTAAGGTAATTTTATCAGGTTTTGGTAAATATTGTTCACATCAGAATTGATGCTTTGCACAAATGTTTTATACAAATTGTTGTGGTGAATTCAACGATCTCAGAATTATAGTTTTATATTAACATGCAATGTATTTTCGTTTAGATTCTCGACTACTGGGGACCATCAAAGAGGTTGCTCGGTGACATGAAATTCTTGGATGGCCTTAAGGAGTACGACAAAGACAATATCCCGGTAAGTGTTTCAACAATTATCTTTCGTATAACACTTCTGATAAACCCTATCCTAAAGCGAATTCACATTAATGATGCCATAACTATTGCAATTTATTATCCTTTCTTATCAACCATATTCTTCCATTTCACAACAGCCCGCCGTTATGGCCAAGATCCGCAAAGAGTTCATCACGAACCCCGACTTCGACCCGGCCAAAGTGGCCAACGCCTCGTCGGCCGCCGAGGGTCTGTGCAAGTGGGTGCTTGCCATGGAGATCTACGACCGCGTGGCCAAGGTCGTGGCTCCCAAAAAAGTGCGCCTGAAGCAGGCTGAGGAGGAACTGGGAGTGACCATGGGCCAGCTGAATGAGAAGCGATCGCAGTTAAAGGCGGTTGAGGAGAAACTGGCTAATCTGAAACAGAGCTTCCAGGAAATGACCGAGAAGAAGGAGAAACTCGAATTCCAAGTGGATCTTTGTGGCAAGAAATTGGTTCGTGCCGAGAAACTGATCGGAGGTCTTGGCGGCGAGAAGGACAGATGGACACAGGCTGCTGCTAATCTGCAGGTACGTCGAACTGAATCAATTTATGTTTTAAATCAGAGTACTATCCTGTTTAACGTCATTTCCAGTACAATTTAGTATACCTTATATTGATCTAACTTATGCATTTGTATTTTTAAAAAAATAGCTTATATCATGAAATGTTATTATCTTTTCTTTATACAGACTGTCTATGACAACCTGTTGGGCGACGTGTTGCTATCAGCCGGCATCATCGCTTACCTCGGACCCTTCACCAGCGCCTTCAGGGACATGTGCACCGAGGACTGGAGCAAACTATGCAAGGTACATGGAGGGTGTTTCATAAACCAAAAATGCATGATATACTATTATTTGAAGTCTAACCATAATGCTAACGTCAAGTAGTTCTTAAAAGTACCTAGGTTGCTTACTTTAAAGTATCCCAGATTTGTTGAATTCGAGAATCAGGACAACACCATACAAATCAAGCATGTATTCTTAACATATTTACTTCTTTCTTTTTGCAGGAGAAGAACATCCCCTGCTCGTCAGACTTCTCACTGACCAACACCCTGGGCGAACCCATCAAGATCCAGGCGTGGAACATCGCCGGCCTGCCTCGCGACGCCTTCTCCATTGACAACGCCGTCGTCGTGGCAACCGCGCGCCGCTGGCCGCTCATGATCGATCCTCAGGGCCAGGCCAACAAGTGGGTCAAGAACATGGAGAAGGACTTCAAGCTGTCCGTCATCAAGCTCAGTGATAGTGACTACATGCGTACGATGGAGAACTGCAT
Source organism: Hydroides elegans (assembly GCA_001703475.1). Classification (NCBI taxonomy): domain Eukaryota; kingdom Metazoa; phylum Annelida; class Polychaeta; order Sabellida; family Serpulidae; genus Hydroides; species Hydroides elegans. The sequence continues at coordinate 85,393 of LQRL01107748.1, read as the reverse complement.
CACTTTCGGCAACCCGCTCTTGCTCGAGAATGTTGGGGAGGAATTGGATCCATCGCTCGAGCCGCTGCTGCTCAAGCAGACCTTCAAGCAAAGTGAGTTTGTAAAAGGGGTTCAATGAGTGAATCTCTTGAGGATCTGTTTAGAAGAGTTTGGGATTTTATTAAGTGTTGTGTGTTGGGAGTGTGGTGTATTGGTTGGTAGGTTATGCCGCGTGTACATACATGTACATCAATTTCCGTACATCGAATGTGTCATATAATAAAAGAATTGTATAAATTGTTAAACAATGCTATCTTTGTAAAAATATGAATAGGGTGATGTAGTTCCTGATGTGAATAACCGTTTATTGCATGATTACTAACTTAAATGTTCTTCTGCTCCGTCAGTGACAAAGTCCATTGAAAATATTTCGTAAATATTTATTTCATAAACATTTGTGTTATTAGTGGGACTAGGTAAGTGCCATTTGTACATACACGTACTATATTACAAGAAATGTATGCACTGCAAATTAAGGGATTTCCCTAAAGAATTTAAGACAACCCCAAATATCTGTTTGGGACTCTATTCTTGTGCATGAAATCTTTATTTTTCTTTCTCGATATTTTCAAAGATTTTTTTTTTATAACTGATATACATGTATTCCAACAATATCTTCTTTAGTTTCTTTTCTCGACAATGAAATGTCTCAAATTGCCTTATGAAAATTGAAACTGGTAAAAGCATCCATATTTTCATGTCTTTGTTGCAATGAAGCAAACAGTTTAACAAGGATTAGTTTCTTGTGATAATTATGCTATTCTATTGAGGGGTTGCCCCGGCTCATAAGGGATTATAAATCGGTTTGCATGCACCTACAGTTTGAACGCACATCTTTTCAGTTGTAGCAGTCGGTTATACTAAACAAATATCGCATACACTGTAGTCAAAATTTATATGGATTTTATTTGTTATGCACTTACTTAGAGGAAACAGGTAATGATGTTCGATGTAATGTAGCATGTTTACATGATAGCTGTCACAATGCTAAAATCATAATCATATGCATGTAGCAGTAGATTTAAATGCATTTATTCATGTGCGATTAGATTAGTGTTAAGTGTCCATTGTATCAATTGGAGCAGTTAAACTTGGATCCTGAAGCGACTGCGGAGTTATATCTAGAATATACCAAAGTTTATATGTAAACGTTTCTTAATTTGAAAATCACCTGAAAAAAACAACCTTTATGTTTTGCAAAGTCATTAGATATTCTTCATATTTGATGAATAATTAAAAAATGTTGATGTTATATGTATAGATTAAAATTTGGAGATCCATGTAGCTTTATTATATCCTATGTATAAAATAAAATCGAATTCCCTTGAAATAACCCTAGATAAATGAACTGTAACTGAAATAAGCCAAACATTCAACACATAAAGTATTTGTGAGCATGATAAATTTGTCGAACAGAAGTATATCTTCTCCTGCATAAATATGCATGTTTTGTAAACCTTAATATATATTATACCCTTACTAAAATACTAAAAAAATGAGCCAAAACTAACCAAACTTTCCCTTAATCCTCAATGGCAATTCTCGTTTTCTCCTTTTCCGATAGAACCGGTAGATAAAATGCGTTTATTCTTCCCTAACACCAGGTGGCGTTGATATGATCCGGCTGGGCGAGAACGTGATCGAGTACTCGCAGGACTTCCGCTTCTACATCACCACCAAGCTGCGCAACCCGCACTACCTTCCGGAAGTGGCTACAAAGGTGTCGCTGCTCAACTTCATGATCACGCCCGAGGGGCTCGAGGACCAGCTGCTCGGCATCGTCGTCGCCAAAGAGAGGTCAGTAGTCGCCATTTTGAATTTTCAAAACTGTTTATTTTCGGCCTGATATGTTGACTATTCCGTTGAAGTAAACAAGGTGGTTTAGAATTGTGAAAGTCTCATACCGGATTGATTGACTTTGTATTTGGTATTGCAAATTTGTCATAATACTTAGCTCACATGGTGCTATCCTGTGGAAGTAGGGTGTCACGGGTTCGTAGGAACATCAACTATTCGAGCCCTACGACAAATCGGGTTAACCGGAAAAGAAAGAAACAATGCTATAAACGAAATGAGCGACGTGGCGGAAAAGGCATCTAGTTGGTTATGGCTAAGAAGATCGGAAAGCCGATGGGAGCCAAGTAGCTGACATGTCTCGCGTGGGGTTAGCGCAACCCCACGGGCACGGCGAAAAGAGATTGTATGATGGTCAAAGTGCCGAAACAGTCAAAGACGTCCGCTTCATCACTGAGGACGAGAGATGTGCAGCAGAGAAATGATGCTCTGTACTAGTTAAACTTAAGCCGATTCAATGAAATAAAAAATATATTTTCATGCTTTGCCCCTCTTAGGCCCGAGTTGGAAGAGGAACGCCAAGCCTTGATCGTGACCTCAGCGAACAACAACCGACAACTGAAGGAGATTGAGGACAAGATTCTGCACACTCTGTCCTCGTCCGAGGGAAACATCCTTGAGGACGAGACCGCCATTCAGATTCTGGATTCCTCCAAGATTCTCTCCAATGAGATCGCCAAGAAACAAAAGGTACGTGATTACATGAGTATTTTCTAAAGGCGAGCATCATACCATTATACGGTCTTCACATTGGAACTATATTTAATATGGTGTGTTTTAAAAAATGTTGAAATTATCCAGAATCATGATGCCCCTTTTTTCTGCCGAAGAAAATTAATATTCACCGTTGCCTTTCTCAATAGGTTGCGGAGGAAACCGAGAAGAAGATCGACGAGACGCGGCAGGGCTACCGACCGATCGCCAAGCACTCGTCCATCCTCTTCTTCTCGATCGCCGACCTGCCCAACATCGACCCCATGTACCAGTACTCGCTCACCTGGTTCATCAACCTCTACATCATGTCCATCGCTGACAGGTATTGAAGAGTTGTCTTTTAATTGCGATAAAAAGAAAAAGATGTAATCTGGAAAACTGAAAAAGAGAGAACATTATTTCATATAATTTGATAACCAGTAATTTTCAAATCAAGATAGACAATCTTTAATGTATTAGAATTATCACTAATGATTACATTGTTGAATGTTATATAATATCAGTTGGTTTCAGTCCAATGACATACTTAAAGTTGTAAACATGAACAATTTAAAAGACAACGTAACCTGACTTAAGATTATAATATTAAAGATGAATGATATAAAAATGAATGCGAGTCATATAGATTTTAGAAAATAATGTAATACCATTCACTGTCTAAATAAGATATTTTGTTTCGCATATTGACAAAACCGAAACTTGAATGTGCGTGTGTGACAACATTAATCCAACCCATTCTGCCCAAATTCATAATATAGCAATAAGTCTCGCATCCTTGAGCGTCGGCTGCGCTACCTGAAAGACCACTTCCAGTACAACTTGTACGAGAACGTGTGTCGCTCGCTCTTCGCCAAGGACAAGCTCGCCTTCTCATTCATCCTCTGTGCCAACCTCTATTTGTAAGTCCCCCGGCAGAGGTCGCATCAAGTCCTACATGCCTTCCATCCTCATATCCAGAGGAGATGATTCTACTCTAGATTCTAACTGTATCTAGCTGCTTAACAAATCAATTCTGCATTCAGATGTTTTATTCAGCACTCACATCTTTTCTGATAATGTCACTATAATGATGTTCATTATCGATAATGATTTTCTTCATAATGATTCAAACTATATTTTTGTATGCATGCATGATTACACTGTTTAGATGTTCCTTTAGTCATCAACAAGCTGTTAGAATCCCCTGTAGATTCCACCGTGCTTTCTAGCCATCCACATAGATTCTTAATTAAATAGCTCTTCCAATTCTTTTTAACAACCATAAAAGGGACGCCAGTCTCCCACATTTAACGCCATTTGAAATGAATCGGATTTCGGATTTAAACAGATTTACAAAATGTCTTTCAAATGGAGTTAAATAAAACATGATCGTAAATTATAAACACATTTGAGCCTTCCTAATTTTAGTTCATTTGTAACAACCCTTCATTTTGCTTTTATTTCAGGCAATTTATATGGCACTTTTTGCATGACATGATTCAGATCTGATTGTAGGCCATATGTATATATCATATAAATGTAATTTTGAGTATTTGAAAATGTCATTTTCATATTGAGCAGATAATTCTTTGGATTTGATTGAAATGGCACAATAACTTTAATTAAAAAAAAAAAAAACACAGAATCCAAAATCGGCAGATTCGCCACAATTTTTTATCTGCTCAATATCGCCAAGGAGAACCCTTAGATGTCCCGTGTACATGTCATTTAATACACGTAGAATTCTACCCGCCATCCTCCAACTATTTCTGTCCATACCATATTGAATGTTCAACACTGTATCATGTATAAACTTGTTGTATTGTGCTTGCCGTCCCATTGTGCTTTGAACGTCCGCCGTTATTGCGTGTACATAAAAATGTGTTATTGACGTGCTTGGCTACCGCGTGTTTTCCTATAGCAACAAATCGAAGATCCTGGATCGACGTCTGCGCTATCTGTCGGACCACTTCACGTACAGCTTGTACTGTAACGTGTGCCGCTCGCTCTTCGAGAAGGACAAGCTTTTGTTCTCGCTCGTGCTCTGCAGCAATATGATGGTGTAAGTGTCGTGGTGCTACCCCTGTGTGATGATGATGGTGTGCTAATCCTTTGAAGCGCCCAAGTGGAACTGGTTCTGTGGTGGTGTGCTCGCAGATTGGTGTTCCGCAGTTTTACAGTGTTTTGATCTGAATAAAAATTTGGGTGTTGTGGTGTTATATGGAGTGCTTTGGTTGATATAATGTTTTTTGCGTGATACTAACATGTTTTGATAGTTTGAAAAAATGATCAACAAAATGTGTTGCATCTTTAGAAAGAAATTTGTGTTTGTTTTGATGTGTTTTCTGGCGGCAGGATTTGAAATTTGATTTCATCTCATTAAATGTTGTTATTGCATCGCGTGAATCTTAATATGATTTGTTTGAACCTTATTACTTCAAGGTATTATTGTTTTGTTGCTTACTCTTTCCCTATAGTTTTATGAAACTTTCACTTTTCAGGACTCATGATTCTTACTCATCATTTTCCAGGTGTATGCAGAAAGATGTTCCTGTTCACGTAGCAAAAACATTATTTAAAACCTTACTATTTTATTGTTGGGAGAAGAGTATGTATGTTTTCAAACGCGGAGAAAACCCTTAAACATTTTAGCAACAAGTCGAAGATTCTTGAGCGGCGCCTCCGATATTTGTCCGACCATTTCACGTACAGTCTGTACTGTAACGTTTGCCGGTCTCTGTTGGAAAAGGACAAACTCTTGTTCTCTCTCGTCCTATGCACTAACATCCTTTTGTAAGTGGAGGGCATTTATTATGAGTATGGCTTAAGTATGGTTGTGAGTTTTTGTAGTGATATATATTGTATATGTAATGCATTTGATGAGACATAGCAAAAGTATATTCCCGCTTGCTCGTTGTAATACAGTAAACCAAGGTCATATTTTACTGTTTTGTGCGGGAGTTGAACATATATTCCCTTTGTGTGACTGTTGTCCCTGAAATGAGTACGGTTTGTTTGTAATAATGTTGCAGAGATAGCACTGTGTATGTATGAATTGCACCAAAAAAAGTGTTGTGAATGATTGTGTGAGATATGTACGCATGTATACCATTATAAATTTGTATTTCCCCGAGCTTATAAAACATCGGAAGACCGGGTTGTCGCTGAGGAGATGCTGAATACCTTATGGATATAGGAGTTATAGTGTTGTATATTGTATATTGTAGCTTTATTATATGGATATGTTCGGTTGCTATGAGACACATGTGATGCTTTCTGAAACATATTATGGGCGACGAAGATCAACTTATAGGGAAATTCTAAAATGGATATATAAATTGCTTGCCCTACTTTCATAGCAACAAGTCCAAGATCATGGAGCGGCGCCTTCGCTACCTGTCGGACCACTTCACCTACAGCCTTTATTGTAACATCACGCGCTCGCTTTTCGAAGACGACAAAATCATGTTTTCCTTCGCGCTCTGTGCTGCTATTCTTTTGTAATTCTGTCACTTGGTGACATCTAGTTAAGAGAAGAGAGACGCTTAAATATCTAAGAGTGATTCAAATCATAGTCCTTATGATCCTTAATTACGTTTTTCCGTTGATTTAAGATTCATATCCTGATATAAGTTAAATATTCGAATGTACAGTTTTGATGTATGTGGGCCTTTTTCTTTTCTTTTATTAGATGTAGATTATTTTCTTTATACTAAATTTGGTGTTGGCTTTTGTTTGAGTAACATAAATGTGTGCATATTATCAATACAATGCCTTTTGCTCAGATAAAATAAGACCTTAGATAAGTTAATAACTTTATTTTTTAAAGTTTTAGTTAAGTTTTTTTTTTGTTTTGAAAAATAATAATAATAATAAAATAATAGTCAATTATTTAAGTTTAGTAAATGATCAATACAAAATAACATGATAAACAACGTACCCAATCCTATAAAATGAGTAATAAAAAATAAAAGTAAATAACAAGATTTACCCTATTTTTAGATAAATTACAATGCAATTTTAAGTGGTAAATCAGAACTTTTGAGATAGCTTAACTCAAAACTAAAGGATGTTTTTTTTTAATTAAAAAAACATCCATATGAGTACACTTTATCCAAACCATTTCCCATAAACAGAGCGAAGGGCGACCTTGACCGCGACGAGTTCATGTTCTTCCTGACTGGCGGCGTCGGTCTCGAGAACAAACTGGCGAACCCAGACAACAAGTGGCTGAGCGACAAGAGTTGGGACGAGATCTGCCGAATGAGCGACATGGCGGCCTTCAAGGGATTCAGGACCGACTTCACCGATAATATCACCGATTGGCGCATGTTCTACGATGACCGCGCGCCGCACGAGGCCGAGCTGCCTGACCCGTGGCACAAGAAGCTCAATGACTTCCAGAGGCTCATTGTGCTGAGATGTATCAGGCCCGATAAGGTATGAGAATGTTTTAGGCTAGGCTCACATGATATTGAAAATCCAAAGAATGCATATCGGTATTCAAAGTACCCAACAGATTAATTAGAGGCATTCTAATTTGCAAGAAGTAAAAAAAAATAATCCCTTTTACCGGATATTTTGTCAAATGTCACCATAATCTCTATTTAACATCTTTGACCTCTTTTCCTTACAGGTTATCCCAGCCGTCACCAACTTCGTGAAAGAGAAACTAGGCCAGAAATTCGTGGAGCCCCCTCCCTTCGACTTGAGCAAGTCCTTCAACGACTCCAACTCGTGCTCTCCGCTCATCTTCGTGCTCTCACCGGGCGCCGATCCCACGATGGCGCTGCTCAAGTTCGCCGAGGACAAAGGGTTCGGTGGCGATAAACTCAGCAGTATTTCACTCGGACAGGGACAGGTAAGAATGTATTCAAATATAAAGCGTTTAACAATGATCTCTGAAAATTTCTCCCCTATAATCTGAAAGTAAATATAAATGTCTAAGCTTTTCTCGGCTATAGGGTAATCTATCTACCAATATATGGGCCATTTTCATAGCGTATTTCTTATATATATCGTATATAAACTGGTCTAGTATACCGCTAATTTCTTATTTATCATATCGACTGCAATCCTACTTTTCAGGGTCCTATCGCGGCGCGCATGATCAAGCAAGCGACCGAGGACGGCAGCTGGGTACTTCTGCAGAACTGCCACTTGGCCGTATCCTGGATGGGCGCCCTTGAGCGCATCTGCGAGGAACTCAACCCCGAACGCGTACACAACGACTTCCGTTTGTGGCTGACCTCTTACCCCTCGGACAAGTTCCCTGTGACCATCCTGCAGAATGGCGTCAAGATGACCAATGAGCCGCCGACGGGGTTGAGGCAGAATCTGCTGCAGTCGTATTTGAATGATCCTATTAGTGATGAGACATTCTTCGTTGGATGCGAAGGTGAGCAGATTGTAATGATAAATCGCTAATATCTTTTGATATGCCGAAAAACAAAAAACAAACAAACAGTCAAATGAATATATATTTAGCAAAGGGGATTATTTATAAAAGTTACGTCTCAAATATCAATCTACGCAAATAAATGGAGTTTGTTATTAAGTATAGACTTCTAGTTTGACAACAAGTTGTATTTTAGACAATAAAACTTACGTTATGTCATTCATAAATTTCAACAGAAGAGAAGCAGGGCACATTCGAGAAGCTGCTCTTCGGCCTCTGCTTCTTCCACGCCCTCGTCCAAGAACGGCGCAAGTTCGGTCCTCTCGGCTGGAACATCGCCTACGGCTTCAACGAGTCCGATTTGCGTATCTCGGTGCGCCAGCTGCAGATGTTCATCAACGAATACGAGACGGTTCCCTATGACGCCATTTCGTACTTGACGGGCGAGTGTAACTATGGCGGCCGTGTCACGGATGATTGGGATCGAAGGCTGCTTATGTCGATGCTCAAGGATTTCTATAATCCGCGCGTGATTAGTGAGCCCAAGTATCGGTTCAGCGCCAGTGGCAACTACTTGGTGCCGCCCAAGGGAGAGTATGCTGACTACATCGAATTCATCAAGGTAAATATGGCGATAGTTTTCCCCAAAAAAAAACATTATCGTTTATTCAAATACGAGTAAACAACTTCGGAGCGATTAAATACAACTTAGTGTTTTGCAGAGGTATAATGATAGCTCTCCTTTTAACTCCCTGTGTCTTTTTCTCTCCCCCTCTTCCCAGGCCCTGCCCACAGCCCAGCTGCCCGAGGTGTTCGGCATGCACGACAACGTGGACATCAGCAAAGAACTCCAAGAAACAAAGCAGCTCTTCGACAACGTGCTCCTGACTCAGGGTCGCAGCGGCGGAGGAGGCGGGTCGAGTGACGATGCGCTGTTTGCCATTGCCGAGGATATTTTGAAGAAGCTGCCGGCGAACTTTGATTTGGAGCAGGCGGGCAAGAAGTATCCTGTGGTGTACGAGGAGTCGATGAATACTGTGCTCACACAGGAAATGGAGCGATTCAACAAGTACGTATGCCCTCCTCATTTCTTCCAAATATAATACAATCTTAATGTTCCAATGAAACTCCTAAAGAATGGATTGAATAATGCATCCTAATGCCAGTAAGGGTAATTCCTCAGTAGCGCTGAACTAAACCTGACCACCTATCTATTTTGTCTTCTTTTCCAATTCCCAGAGACTGACCTTGACTATACTGAAGCATTTATTTATATTTTCTCGTCTTCCCCACAGACTAACATCAGTAGTGCGCGATTCGCTGGTCAATCTGAAGAAAGCTATCAAGGGTCTGGTCGTGATGAACGCCGACCTCGAGGTATTGGCGGCCACGCTGCTCATCGGAAAGATCCCTGCGATGTGGCTCAAGCGATCGTATCCGTCGTTGAAGCCGCTTGGCAGTTATGTCAATGATTTGCTCGAGAGACTCAAGTTCTTGCAGGTAAAGAAGCGTTGCTATATGAACAATTAAGCAAAAGATTCAGAATCTTTGCTAAAATATTCAATTATTGCAAACTAATAGCTTGGATATAAAATGATCTCGTTTGCCATTTGATTTTTAATAATAAACATTTCAAGTATGGATAGCGAACCCGACAACGTATTTTGGTCGCCATGCGTGCGGATTTTTGTTTAATGAATTCTTCAAATTGTAGTCTCAAATTTATTTTTAAAAAATGTATGTTTTTTTGCAAAGCTTAAATACATAACCGTGTGTTTTATTTTGTTTAACAGACATGGTACGACTCTGGCAAGCCGAACGTGTTCTGGGTGTCGGGCTTCTACTTCACACAAGCCTTCTTGACGGGCGTACTGCAGAACTACGCACGTCGCTACACCATTCCCATCGACCAGCTCGGATACGACTTCGAGGTACGTAGAAGTCTATAAAGGGTTGATCATGTTTGCTTTTAAAGATTACGTTCATTAAAAAAGTAACCAAATTGAAATGTCAGGTTGTTTCTTATTACCGACACAAAGCGTTATGTGACAAATATCGTATATCCTACAATTTATTAATGCTAGACGCTAAAATACGTCTTTGAATATATTGTAAATGTATTCAATCGTTAAACGCTGGAGTCTCATAAAATGTGAATACGAACCAAACACAGGTTTTGGATGAAGTCGTCACCTACAAGGACTTGGGATCTTTGTTTACCGTGAGTGCGAGTTGAAGCTGGCTTCAAACCCCTCCAATTCAATGTGTATTCATGATTTCCTACCAATATGAATGACTATTTGAAATTCATCTTTGTATTCCTTCCAAATATTTCATATGTGAGATCAAATGGGGATTTAGATACAATAATGTAAAATAGATTTAAATCAAAATGAGCAAACCTACAAAATGTAAATCCCCTCGAGAACAATATGATTCATGACGTTATCGACTTTAAATGGATTGATTACACCTCTATCTATAACTCTTACTTTATGAATGAATATTTCAAATCAAAACACCTCGCTTCACCACAATACATACTTTTAAATTATGTATATACCAAATGCTTATCCCAATTTAAGAAGAAGCGCTTTACAATAATGCTAACTCGTTTTGACATTATTGGAAATGTCCATGCATACAATGTATATTCGAAGCATAAAAAAAACAATTCATGTATTTTGTGAATTGAAAAGTACAAACCGATAGAAAAGATTTAATAAGAAAAAAACTCTTCTCTGCGCCAAAGTTAAAGGGCAATTTTTTTTTTTTTGGTTAATAATATTTAAATATTGCAATGATTCATGCATATCTGAATATATCACCATATCTGGCCAGGAAAAACATATAGACATTATTTTGCCCAATGTTCTTGCAGATAATGCCGACGGACAAGACTGACGAGATTCCCGAGGACGGCGCCTATGTGAGCGGCCTCTTCCTCGACGGCGCACGATGGGATAGGAAGAAGTGAGTATTGTTTTATTTTTGTCGCTTGTAGCCTTTGCTTCTGTAACATACAAAATGTGTACCTCTGAGTTATCCGATATCGTAACTTTAAAGACATTAGGTAATTGAAAATCAGTTAAGTCCATGTAGACTATTGGCTTATTCATTTTGCCATCAAACCAATGTTTAAGGTGGACTTTTGAAGAAAAAAAACACGTGTTTAAAGCGTTGCCATTATCGAACAAAAACGACATTCAATTTACACACAATACCCTCATTTTCACCTACAGGGGCATCCTGGCGGAGCAGTTCCCGAAGATCCTCTACGACGCCGTGCCCATCATTTGGCTCAAGCCGTCCAAGAAGAACGAGATCGACGAGAAGTCACTAAGGTACCGCTGTCCCGTCTACAAGACGAGCGAGCGAAAGGGTACGCTGTCGACAACGGGGCACTCGACCAACTTTGTGCTGCCCATTCTGCTGCCTAGCGACAAGCCCGTCGAGCACTGGATCAAGAGGGGCACGGCGTTGTTGTGCCAGTTGGATGATTAAAATGGATGATGTATGGGGTGTTTAGTGCTGATGATGGACTATTTATTTTGAGGGGGTTATAGTGGGATGGGGTTGTGATTTTTGGTATATGATTCAAACATTTTGTTGTAGGATTTCGTCGAGCTTTGAACGCATGGAGAGACTGTTATGCGAATAGCCTTGTCATATTCTGGCAGAGGAACTATCAGTATTGTTAAGGGGTGACATATTTTTTTTCTAATATAGTCTTCAGATTGACGACTAGAAGATAAATATTCTACATGTATTTGAGGTTTTCAACTTTAAGTACAAACGCATAGTTTATAGGTGTAAAACAAAGTATGGTGTTTTTTTTATATGTTTCTTTGCCAAACGTAACTGTTATGTTATATACTTGTTGTTTGATATATTATTACAATCCCAAGGATGCGTGATTACAATAATTTGTAGCGGTGATATTGCATTTTCCGTCCAGAATATTTGATTTTTAACAAAGCACTTCTTTAATTTATTTGATTGAATAGTTATTTTACATTATTCTAGCTTTTTTTGTAAAATGCCACTTTGAACTGTGATATGTGTGATATGTTCCATTTTTTATATTTATAATTTTTGAAGATCGTGATAATTCATCCGTTACTTATTTCATGCAACACCAAATATCGATAAATAGTTGTTGCTTTTAAAGATTCAAATATAAATAATATCAATTGTATTATCAAAATCAGTGCGGAACTCTTGCGAGTTTGAATAAAGTAATGTATGACAACTTTTGTTGAGCAATAAAAAATGGAAATACAAATATGTTTAAATTGTGTTTTATTATAGCTTTATCATTTTCATATATTTGTACAGATTCATCAAATAACTAACCATGCTCTCTGGTTAATTTAAAGAAGGATGTTAATCATTATTATAAATGTATTCTTATAATGACCGGATAAATGGTCAATTTACTATACACTCGAATACGACTTCCGATATCATTTAAGCATATAAGTAGGTATCAAAGTATATCTTTAAGCACATCAATGCTTAACACCAAACTCGGGAGAAAAAGTATCAATGTTTCAGAAATTAACATCTGATTAGATTAATACAAGATTAAAACAATTTATCATATATTTTGCCTTCTTATATGTGTCCAGAACTATCGCTTACATCTTTACCCCCTCTGATACTTTGAGTGTTTTGATCATTAATTTATTTGTTAATATGAGTACAATAAGCATGGCAAATACCTCATTCAACTCAAATCCTCATCTACTCGAACAAAATCTCGTGTTTCATCTCACATAATTCTTAAAATAATCCACGGATAGCAACATATTTCGAGAATAAAGTTAAGGTGGTTTCGTCACCTGCTCTTCGAGTGAGCGAGGTTTTATCATGAATTGTATTGCATTTTAAATGTGGGATTGTATGGGGTGCATGCAACACGTTGTTCAGTGGGTTAAATGATGTTTCCTAAAGGGCATCACAAAGTGCCATGTTACACCTGATCCTAATCGCATACTAAATCTTCATACCCGATCGGATAAGTATTTTTGAATGGATAAGAATTCCTTTGTTAAAGGCACAACCACATATTTAGATAAAATGTTGACAGTTCCTATTGAATTATAAACATGCATACTTATCAATTTCGCAGTAAAATGACAACAACAACGAATGAGATACAATAGCCCATCGCACTGAAGTTGAAGTAATACAAAACGTATTTCGCGGTCAAATCGGCCTTTAAAATGAAAATCAAGAAATTATAAACTTCGAGTGAGCGGGGTTCTTCTGTATGAAATTAATGTTCTACTTAAAACTGTATGATTAGTCTCTACAATTTCTTATGTATTATTTGTCATTGTATTGTATGCCATTGTGTCTCAAATATATTTCCTGTACATTTTTGAAGGGTTATCTAATTAAGATTAATTCAGGTGTCAAGGCAAGAATTCCCGTAAAATGCAACATAACTGAATAAAGTATATATTTTTAATTTTAGAAATGTCATAATTTGGCACCGGCCTATTATGGCCCGTGACATGTTAAGACCTAATTTTGATTTCTGAAAATATAAAGAATGTTCGTTAAAATTCCTGCCATGCTGTGAATGCTATGAAGTGTTTATATGCGCAAAATTTAGTTCAATGTGATGCTGGATGTATTGTGTTGATAATGAGACAACAACATCTATTTTAGGCATCATTTCGTATTTAAACAAAAATCACTAATTCAAAAGGTTCATAAACAAATAAAACATATGTTATCAAGGTTAATCCTTATCTTAAAAAATCATCGCTTCTATGTTGTGTTTTAAACGCTATAAAAGCTTTTACTTCATGAAAGCTCAGTTTTAAATATATTTAAATAGTCAAATATATGCACCATCGCGCGCTTTCGGGATTTCATTCAGTTTTAATCACACGAAAAGTGCACCTCATAAATGCGGCATATCTCCTCCTTCATCTACATGTTATATGTAATAACATAGACGTTGGCGTGAAAGGAGGACCGGATGGTTTAGAATCAGACCAATAACGAAGCAGAGGGGAAGAGTAAGAAAATGATCGTTCCACTTGAAATTGGCGTCAATGAACATTACGACACAATTTTGAGAGAAATTAGCACTACGTTTATCTGATTTATTTACATACTTTATGATGTTTAATTATTGCACTTGTTTCGTAGTACCACGCGCTACAATGCATTTTATGGTATTAAAACTCTCTTAAACTGCAACGAAATCATAACAACACTTTACAGGGTTGTTTAATCCCTTAATCCTAAACAGCAAACATCTTGAAACAACATCATGTCGACGTTGAATAATAAATGTCGCGTTGATGAAGCAAATAGATTAGATAATAAAATCTGTATATGGCATTTTCTTAAAGACGTTAGAGCCGTTTTTGTTTAATTCTTATAAGAAATATTCTTATCATTGCATTTCTTGACAGTTATAAGGGACAACTACACCTGTATTTCACTAACCAATTTATAAGTTTTGAACTCATGCAGTGCATTTTACTGACGACATGGTGCTAATCGGGATATATGTAATTCGGAAATAGTATGTCTGTTAGCTATCACTAAACCAATAAAACAACTAAAAGTATAAACTCGACTACGTAAATCGAATTCGCATTAATAACTGAATCAGAACAACACAAGTGGCCCACTTAGCGAATGAACGAATGCGCTCCCGGGCCCTTCACTCGGCCTCGGGCTCATTATATGAATCCTCGTTGTATCTGGAGACATGTGAAATCGCGCTTGAGCCCCATGTAATCCGTGTGAGATATGTCACCGCGAATTAAGCCACTCTTGACCGACAGATGAAAGGGAAAACAATGACATGTGCCTTTGGGTATCCATCTTCGACTTGATTTCTCTTTTCGTATGGCAGTGTACAGTTTTAGACCATATTTGATGTCGGATATTTCTTGATCCGTTTGTGGCATTGCATGTAGATCTTACATAATAAAAAAATAATATAAATATTTCATCGATATTGATATCCATTTTTTGTTTAAAAATGTTGTCCTGCTTATTTAGCTTGAAACTACAATCCTTATCAATTATCTTAATAATAATCCAACCTTATTAATAGGATATACTACCGTAGATATTCAAAGATATTTATGATACGAAAACAACATAAGTATTGCTAATATCTAATTATAGTTTTCTCAATCTTTTATCACATCCATAAGCATTTTAGTAGATAAACGATAATTGAATTTCGAGTTATCTATTAGTTAGCTATAACATGTTCAGATTGATTCTCAGAAATACCGTTGAGGGTCTCAATATGTAATTATATGTTTTAAATATATTTAATAAAACCATATTTTTGTGCAATATTCAAAAACACTTTTGAGTGCTATAATTAATGTTAATATTTAATTCAATTAATATATGTCTAAAATGTATTTTGAGAAATTTAAACTCCAAGAGGTCATTATAATAATGATATCTGAAATCAAAATATCTGGAGATGAAGTCGCGTGTCGATTTGATGATACTGAATGTTTTATGATATCATGTATCAATGAATAAACATTGTCGTTCTCATTCTGGATCATGGTATTTAATGTTGAGCAAAGTTTGTTTTAACGGTGCTGCTATAGTGTATTGCATACATCCATCTACAATCTATATATAGAACATTCTTCAATTCCTTCCGCAAAGTCTATATATTTATCATTTCATCAAATGGTAGGATTGCTCAAACGATTATGCAATCATAATTCAAAGCAACTATTGTAACTTGTTACATATATTTCCGCTTTTTATAAACAAAAAAGCTATAGAAAAATCCTGACGAAAAGCTGTACTAGAATTGGAGTGACCTTAAAAAGTGACAATCAGCTGAGAGCAAAAATCTGACATGCGTTTGAACACTAAATTGAACGCTGCAACACTTTGTCCCGTTAATGGTTATAAAGCACTTTAAATACAACTACTGGGTTTCCCTTTTCAAAATTTGCCGTAAAATCACATCGCAATTGACTTGATATAATCGAAAGTTTGATATAAATACTGATATAATTTAAGATATATCTAACAAATCGATCAAACAATATATATTTGTTTTGCAACAAGTGTGGATAGAAATTTGACAAAATATGTGATTCAAAGCCAAAAGTTGCCATCCATCATCATTGTGGGACCTAACCTGATTTTTCACCAAGGATATAATTACACGACAAGTTCACGGGAGATTAGCCATGTTAAGTGATTTTTCACTCCGACACTGATTATTCGAGTTCAAATTTTAATATTTGTTGAGTGACGTTTCACAAATATTAGCGCTTTAAGCATATCATTTCAAGTTCACAGGAATTCTCGGCAACCAATAGATATAACCCTGGAGAGATGGATAGATTTGTCGTCCAGGAATAAATCTCGACGACTCCGGATATACCCACTCGGCAAACAACCTCCTCAGGACGTCCTAATCACGTAGTTTTACGTCCCGACGTCCGCGACGCAATTTGGACGTCGCTAAGATGTTAAAAACGAGACGTCCCAGCTATGTCATAAAATGACGTCAATGGGACGAATTTTTCGTGACGTGACATATTTACACGTCCACAGTACGTCAATAATCAGACGTAGTAAGGATGTTCTATTAATGGCGTTCTAATGACGTTGTAAATTTAACGTCCCCTTGACGTACCAATATGACGTGGAAAGGACCAAATATTTTGGTCGGGACGTAATCGGACGTTCTTAGGACTTCATTAAAAGACGAACTTACGGAAAGCACTTATTGTTTAAGAGCATTGCGAATACCCCTACGAAAATTGAAAATTTTGATTTTTGACCACTTATAGTAGGAAATGTTCTGATTTCAAAATGGAATATGATAGTCCAGTTGAATATCTATCATATTCCACA